>CABFOV010002876.1:54052-75529 GCA_902141375.1 Timema poppense | reverse complement strand
AAAGCTAAAATTACTCGTATGATAAAGGAAGACTAATTTAATACATCTATAGTTCCATGAAAATTATTTTGGCTATGTTTTAAATGTTCAACTTTTGACTGGAAATTTATAGTTAGTGTAAAGGCTCCTCTTTATGTCTTAGAATATAATTTTACCCCTTGACCCTCCTTATATACAAAATAAGTGTTTATTAAATGTTCAAATATTATGAAGATGTTGGCTGCAGTTATGATTTATATAATGAGTTTTTGGGTCTTGTTGCAGCATCATAAACGGGTTTGCGCTGCCGCTGAAAGCGGAACACAAGCAGTTCTTGGTGAAGGTGCTACTGCCCCTCCAGAAGGTGAAGTGTCTGTCGCTGTACCATGCCCAGCTTGCTTACTGTGTGGTACAGTTTCTGGAGAAGGACGCTACACTCACAGAGTCTGTAGTCAAGGGACTTCTCAAATTCTGGCCTAAAACATGCAGTCAAAAAGAGGTGCACTACCTTTCACTCACCCATACTTGTTTGTATTTTACTAGCTAGGCTATGCAAAGCAAGAATCACTCCAAATCTTACAAATATTTGAGACGAAAGGAATCGAGAAAATATCAGATGCATGATTAAAAAGAAAAAAGAAAACTTAAAATTTTGAACGTAATTTTTTTTATTGCTTTAGTGCTACTTATTGGTGATAATCTCCAACATAATTACTGAACATACTTAACCAAACCCCAGACAATTAATTTTACACTTATATGAATGAATTATTGCTTAATTGCTTGCAAATCTAGACTAATAAAATTAAGAGTTTGTTTGTTTGTCATAAGCATTGTGTGATATCTACCTCACGCAACAGACTTAAATTTTAAAATTAATAGCCTTTGTGCACCTTGAAGCTAGAATTTGAATTTTTTGATAATTTTTTTTTTAATTTATTAGGATTTGTGTTGGTAGAAATAAAATAAGAAATTTTTTTCTGTCTGCTCGAAGCAAAGAAAGGTGTCTCCTGGGATGATGCTGGGAACTTCTGATAGCGTATGACAACACAGTGTAGGAACACAGGACATTGATGTAAAGTAAATGATATTGAAGGAAAACAACTTGGAAGGATAGTTAGGCTAGCCCTAGATAGCAACAAACACACTCCTATCTTCATTTTTTCCTACACTTTTCACACTACCAACTTTACACTTTCAGAGATACACATTTTTTTAAATTTTCAGAAATATTTATTTTTCTTCTAAAAAGATACATACATAAATAACACATAAAAAACAATGAAATAATATATTATGAGACTACATGGTTGAAAAATTTGAAAATAACTGACAACTTACATTGTTGCCAAATTGATGAAAGAGGATGAAGGCATATATATATTGCGTGACAAAAAAAAAAATCTTAAATGGGTGACCTGGCGATCTAGGGGTAAGGTGTCAGACTTTTGTGCTGGGGGTCCGAGGTTCAATCCTTGGTCTCGGCACATATCAGATTGCCAAAGCCTTCCTTCAACTTTGACAAGACGTGTATTAACCACAACTTGGGAATGTATGGAATGCCAGGCCTCCACCGTGTTTCGGCTCCCACGTTAAACTGTAGGTCATCCATTTCATCTCACAATCACCCTACCATTACACATTAGCGTAGGTGCGTATAACCCGAACGGGTAGTAAGACGCGGTGCTAATAATGAAAGAGACTTAGTATTGAGACATTAAATAGCTAAATAATAAAAATTAAAAACTTTTATCTTATTTGAAAATAATTTATTTCAGGTTTATACTAGGTGGTAGTTTGGATTTGGTGCTGTGCTGTGAATGCTGTGAATTTTCAGTTATTTTTCCAATTCTTCAAGCATGTAGTCCTATATATATATATATACATATCCTTGTATTTTTCTTTGTTCTTTAAAGGAAAAAGGAATATTTCGGAAAATATTAAAAACCATGTGTTAACTGTGAAAGTGTGAATAGAGAAGTGTGCTTGTTAATTTTTACTTTTCATTCATTGCTGTTTTAAGCAAATAATCCTGGTCACTTATTTATTCAACCTATATATTTTCCACTACCGGCTCCTTAGGCCTGTCATAGCCTCCTGCATATGCCTTATAATCTAACTTAGGATTAGGACAGGCAAACATCCCATCCCCGGCCGTTTATTTATCAATGTGAAAGGGTAAACCCACATTTCAACAATGATACATTTTTCAGTCATGCAGGGAATTGAACCCGGGACACTTAGTTCAGTAAGCAGACACACTACCTACTGAGCTAAGGTGTTGGAATTTGACTATCTAGGCCAAAATATCATTTCAGGTTGGCTTCCTTCACCATCACTTACTTCACATTAATGTGTAGTGTTTCTACACTCTCTTACTATACACTTGTTTTACATCCATTACTCTTTCCAGCCTATGGCCTGTGTCAGTTTTTTTTTATTAAAGTAATATATTTTTCCACTACCAGATGGCTAGGCCTGTCACTTATACACTTGTATTAATGTTATAATAATTGCTCTGTAACAAAAAAACAACACCTATTCCTATTTTCTGTTCTATTCATATTTCCTTTTATGAGTATCATGTTATCCAAGAATAGGACTTAAATTCAAGATTCAAAGGTAAAATGATAATTAGATTTATAAAACAGTGGATCTGATCCAACTCTAGTTCTTAGTGTTGATTTAACACTTGGGACCTTTTTGCCATGCAGCAGACCTCTACCCATTAATAATTATTTAAGCTTCTAGCTGACATAAAGATGGCATGGAAGAGATTGCAAGTTAAGATATGTGTTTTTGAAGATTTACAGTAAACAATTATATTTTTTTTTACCAAAGTAAATAAGATATTTCTTCAGTAGAAACGTAGTCTAATTTTCTTAAGATGATAATCTCAACAGTTCTTGAATATTTGTCATGAGCATATTATAATTATACATTTAATGAGAATAATTTTAGATGAAGGTCTAGTCAAATTTGATGCAAAGACAATATACATAAGGGGTTTACACTTCACTAAGAACTATGGAACTATAAACAAGTTAGCTACATACACACACACACACACACAAGATGGATATTTATTCATATCTTAACACTCCTCCTTGAATATATATCCTCTACCATCTAACAATATAAGTTAACACATTATACAATACTTTACAGTGGTAGAAATAAACCTTATCTTTCTCTTAGCCATGCTATGTAAATTGATTGGTGTAGGTGTTATATATGGTATGCACAGAGATAGGTATGATTTATTTCTATCTTTTTGACATAAATACATCAAACCAATTTTTACAAGGCTAAAATCCTCTGCACACCTTATGTGAACAGCTTTAGGTCAAAGGTTTGTTAATTACATCAGCAGGCATATCTGATGGTAAGTATTCAACACCATTATAATTTGCAATGTGTTCCCTTATAAAATGGTACTTCAAATCGGCACCATACAAACTGCTCGACAAGCTATAAAAAAATATTTGAAAGGCTGGGTGGGTCAAGTGGCCGACACGACTTGGACCAACTGCTAGACAAGCTCATGTATAGGAGTACAAAGTGATAGACAACCAAGCGATCGACACGAGAGAACAAATCTGTAAAAAGACCAACTGCTAGACACCCAGAAACGACATGAACCATGTGATAGACAAGCTCCCATATAAGAGGGCAAAGTGATAGACAGTCAAGTGGCCGACACGAGAGGACCAATTGCCCGACAAACATCGAGACGAATCCAGTTAAGAGTGGCTCAAGTGACAGAGAAGCTATTTCAAAACTAAAAAAGTTATAAAGATGGTAGTAGTGGTTGAAAACAATTCTATACTACTTTCTCCCATAAGGTTAACATTGATCCACCATATTGAATGAGGTGGATCACTTTCTCCTCCAACCTAACCTAACCGGTTTTTGATTACACAAAAGTACCTTATGTCCCTGTAGTTGTTGTTCTGCCCCTTGAAGCCCTCCTCCTCCCTTGAGTCTAGATTCCAGCCTCCATCCTCTTCTCTTCCCTCCTCTCAGTCTCCTACCCCCAGCCTTGATCTGCACAACTTCCAGTCCCCCATCCTGTACTCCTACCTCCTTTAAGTCATACAACTTCCCGTACCCATCCTGAGCAAGAGGTAGTCCAGCTTGATCAAGACCGTGTTGATCCCATCCAGCTCCAATCCATCCTCTTTTTAACACCCACCCCTCTTACCAGCCGGTCCTTAATCCTTGACAGCTTAGATCTTCTACCTTAAACAATGTATCCATCATCTTAGCACCCGATCCTTTATACCTGATGGCTTAGATCTTGTACCTTAAATTATATGTCCTTCCTGCTTACCACCCGTCCCTCAAAATATTCTGAAACGGTTTGAAATGGTATTAAATAATTACCATACCATTTTCCAAATTTTCTGTGGCAACAATTCCACCATCTTCATTAAGGATATGTCCACTATTTTATCAAAGATAACAATATGAACTTTGTGGGCAATTCTGCTAACAGATAATAAATTTAGAGCAGCATCTGGAATGTATAAGACATTCTTTGCCTCTACTTCAATCCTGTCATTTTTTTGCTTATAACTGTAAACTTACATTACCAATGGTTTCAGCAACCAAACAGTGTTAGCAGCTGTAATTTCGGAATTCTCGACAATGAAATTACTTAGTCAATTTTAATTTGTAGTGATATGGGCAGATGCACTCTAATCTAAATACCATGCTAATTTATCTTTCACTGCATCATTTTTTGTAGAAAAATAAGCCAGTAAGTCCTGTTTTGACTTGGAGTCTTTTTTCGTCCTCCTATTTCCAGAATTGCCAGTTTTGATATTTTTCTTCTTGTAACAGCAAAACTTAGCAATATGATTTGTCCAATTACAAATAAAACATTTTGGGGGATTGTTATTCTTCTTATGGTCTGATTTAGATGCATAAAGTGCCAATTCATCATCAGGAGTTTCAGAACTAACTTGCAATTTTTTTTCTAACACCCTGTTAAAGTTTTACTTTAACTGAATCAGCAGTGATTTTGACCCACACTCTCTTAAGGCCCATTATCATACGACGGCAATTATAAGGAAAACCTGCAAGCAATAAAGTCCTGACTCATCCATCTTTAACTTCAAATTCCATTTCATTTCATTTCGTTTATGGACTGTTGAAATAATTTGGCCACAACATGTGTCAATTAACTTGCATTTGTCTTGTTTTGTTGTGATAAGGGTCCTTAGCAAACTAACTCAACGTGTTAATACAGAGTCTTCAAATGCTCTTTCATAAGCAGTCCACACTTCTTTATCAGTCTTTGTAGCCTTCAAATGGAAATAATTTGCAGAGTGAACTGACAAAATTATCTTCAAAAGAGCCTTATCCTTTTTCTTCTTGTCTTGAACTGTTGTTCCTTCAGGCTTAATTACTTCTCATAAATCATCAAATTTCAGTAGGGCACACATCGCACATTTCCAATTGGAATAATGTTCTCTATCAACAAGTTTTCTATCATAGCTCGATGAACTCATTTTTAATATTCGAGCTAAACTTCACAATGAAGGAAAGAGGGGAAAAAAGTACACTATCGTCTACACAGAGGCCATCGAGTTTGAATTGTGAGCAAACCCGTTTCATGAACTCACAAATAACTAGAGCATAATTTACTGGACCTATAACTTAATGCAAATATTTTTATATATATATAAAAGAAGTTTACACTTCACTAGCAATAATGGAACTATAAACAAATTTTCTACACATACACAAGATGGGTGGATGGATATTAATTCAGATCTCAACAATATTCCAGGACACTGTTAACAGATATAGAAGAACTATTGAGATTACTATGTGAAGAAAATTATTTATGATTATGTTTCCACTGGAGTAATAATTTATTTAGGTCAAAAAAAGTTTGCTACAAAAATAGTCTCCTTACTAAAGATAAGGTGTTTTTTTAGGAATAAACCTACAGTTAAATACACTTTTCTATCACTTTGAACAGCTGACAAAATTATTTGAATCTCAAATCAAAGTATTTTTCCTTAGCACCATGTCTAACTATGTGTTCAGATTATAAATAAAAGTTAAGCCCTTAGTTTTCTCTTTAGAAGGGCCATGGTTTGATATAATCAAAATATCATTACTTTAGTTATGTTGTGGGTATGAATGTTTTCTAGTAATTATTATGTATAGTATTTTAATTTTACTTGAACCTAAAGGCATTTAGCTTATTTATCCCCTCTCATTTGTTCTGCTAGTAACAAATATTTTTATAACATTTGTTTCAGGTGATGTTCCTTGGAGAAATAGAGGAGATTTTGGATGTAATTGAGCCATCACAGTTTGTCAAAATTCAGGAACCGTTATTCAGACAGATTTCTAGATGTGTCTCCAGCCCACACTTCCAGGTACCTCACTCTTTTCTTGTCCTTTAAACAATATTCAGGCACACAATAATATCTTGTAGATGCACCAGATGTTCAAACCAATCCTTTCTGAGTACCCGTCATTTGGCCTAAAGTTTAGGCCAAATGACGGGTACTCGTGTGAAACGTGGTCTCTTTTCTTACATGCCAAAAATTAATTTAGGGTGTTCGAAAACACGGTGCTTAGGAAGATATTTGATCCAAAAATAAATGAAGATAGTAAGGAATGGAGGAGTCCACATAATGATGAGCTGCACACCCTATACTCATCACCAGACATTGATAGGGTAATAAAATCTTGCAGGTTATGGTGGGCAAGTCATGCAGCGCGAATGGGAGTATTTAGAACCGCATTCAAGATATTGAATGGCAACCCCAATAGGAAAAGACCACTCACTAGGAAGACCCTGACGCAGTTGGAGGATAACATTTGGATAGACCTGAGAAACATAGGATATAATGAGATAGATTGGATAGAACCAGCTCAAGATAGGGATAGGTGGCATACTTTTGTGAGTGCAGCAATGAGCTTTCGAGTTTTTAATGCCATAGAGTAAGTCTGTGTTTAAATAAAATCTATGTTTTTAGAAATATCTTAACACCATCTACCATCACTTGTGCTATCTATAATCAGATGAAAAACTAACAGTGCTTATTTTACGGAGATACCCGAAGGTTTTAACATTATATTTCAGGCTAAGTGACTTTTAGGCCAAATGACTTTTAGGCCTACTGCCGCGTCTCCTCCTTTCTTAATAGCCTTTGTACTATACTTAAAAAATGGTACAGGAAAGGTGGATAGTAACATTAAAGGTGTGAACTATGTTCTTCTTTTCACTGTAAAGCCATATTGTATTTGTTCTTTTTATATATGTCTATCCACCTTTCCTTTACCATTTGATTAGAAAGTTAGTCATGATGGTATTTTTTGTTTTTGTAACCATGGTCATCCAATATAATAAACATGTCTTAGTTAAAAAGAAAAAGATTTCAATCATATTAAATAAATTTAAAAATCAGAATTTATGTGATCATAATTTGTTGATCAAAAAATACCGTATTGGCCCGAATATAAGATGATGTGACGTCAGCTGCTTGCTGATTATCTTTCTGTATTCATTTGTTTTTTGTGGGTGAAAGACCAAGTTACGATGCATGCTTTGAGGTTGCAGTTGCAAGATACGCTATGCAAACAAACAACTCGGCGGCGGCACGACATTACGGCATGACTGACATTAATGTGCTTTACAGGAGGAAAGATTTTATCAAGATTCAGAAATGCACTTCAATACCTAATGCATTTCTTGGCTCCACACAAAAAGACACCACGAAGAATTGGAAGAAAAAGTCACCCAGTTTGTAAGGGAGAAACAAAATGAAGGTGTGACTATATCAAGGGAAATTAATTTTTTGCTGCAGACTTTTAGAGCCAGTATTGGTTGTGTTAGAAGAATGATGAAGATAAATGGATTGTCTCTCTGACGCCGGACAACAATAGCCCAGAGATTGCCTGCTGATTATGAAGATGAGCTCTTAGCTTTTCAGAGATACATTGTCAGACTCAAACATGCCAACAATTACCTCACGAGTCAGATTGGAAATTGTGATCAAACACCATCTAACACTACTGTGCACCCGAAAGGGGAGAAGATTGCAATGATACGTACCACAGGCATTGAAAAATTAAGGGTAACCATAATGCCTGCTTGTCTTGCAGATGGTTTCAAACTATTTTCTGTATTAAAGATGTATAAATTATTAAGCCTGTGCAGGAAATACATTTTGAAATAGG
Organism: Timema poppense; assembly: GCA_902141375.1. Lineage (NCBI taxonomy): Eukaryota > Metazoa > Arthropoda > Insecta > Phasmatodea > Timematidae > Timema > Timema poppense. The sequence goes on along the minus strand of CABFOV010002876.1, from coordinate 67,342 downwards.
GAGATTTTCAGGTGGGAAATAACAATTCCAAACGGGAAATGGGAAGATTAAAAAAATAAAATTAATCCAATACAAGCCTTTATTTATTCTTAATATGTATAATTTTAGTCCAAACTTAACCTTCCCATTTATTCCTATAAAAAATAAAACTAATTTGATGATGAAATTAAAAGCTTATGGCAATTTGATTATAAAGAAATCAAATTGTATAGACTTAAATAAGGTGTTTAACAATGAGGAGGCCCAATGCTTTTTTTCTTAGCAGAATATAGTGGAAAAAGAAAAGGTTTAGAAATCGGTCCGAGAACTATAATAGAAACATATTTTTAACAGACCTAAGGAGCGTGAATTTTATTAACTACTTACTCAATAAAACCAACATAAACTTAAATCAATCCAAATATCTAGAAGAATACATACACTTTCTTAACTGAGTCAATGTGCCTAGTTACCTCTTATGTTTCAGTTACTAAACCTCTCACAAAGAGCGTTAATATACTCCAAAAATATTAGTTTATCTACTGTCTATATTGGCACGATTCTAAAGCAAATGGATGTCATTGTAAACCGGGTTATGGAGTTGGTACGCAAAGTCTTTGACTCTGACTCATATTTTTCTACATTCAAACTAAGACTCCTTCAGAAATAGCCAAAGCATTATTATTATTTGTAATAAAAAATTACTGCTGTAAAATGCTCCAGTACAGATTACTTAATGGAAATTTTCTTTGGCATTTAGTGAATACATTTTTCAATCCAAATTACATATATTGATCATCATCATCATCCAGCCACTGGCTGAGTCTGTTTGGAACATAAGCCTCCCTACACCTTGGCCCAGTTCTTTCCTCCACACTCCTACTCCCTTCACCCATCTGGCCCTTGGTCTAGGCATCCTACCCCCTACATCCTCCTGTGGATCCTTTCCCTTTCCATTAAAAAAATGCTCATAAAGTATAAAATATAAATGATATAGTTACCACATACTGTTATAATATTAAAAGTTTTTATTTTTAAGCCGGCATCTGAATATTTTTACTGACTCCTACCCCACCCAAAACTACTTCCAACTTCACAGCCCTGATTGTAAATAAAAAGATTGACGTAATATGCATGAATTTTTGAAAATAAGTGTGGTGAAGGTATATTTAATCCATAATTAAGAAATTTAAAAGCCACTTTTTCATTATTTTGTACTAAAAATAGTTTCCTGGCTTATATCTATCCAAGAATAAATATTACCATTAATTGTATGTAGTGAAGCTATGTTATTTAATGGTGCTCAGTTGTTTTGACTGTGAAGACTGTGAACTATTTAGGCGGAGTGGGTCCCAAAAAGTTGTTGACAAAGAAATTCTACTGAGACTAAACGCACAGAGACTAGCCGACTACGAGAATAAAACATAGCTATACTTGGACTTTCTGTACTAGTGGCTCTTCACTAAATAAAATTTACTTTAATATGAAAATAAAATAAATTAATATTATTAAAATATAATTATAACTAAAATAATTTAAAGGGGTGAAAAACAGTGACATTACAATTACTTCACTAATCAAGGGGAAGTAATTTTAAAATCACTGTTTATTTAGTATTTTTTATACAATGACAGTACTAAAGTGAATCAGATAGTGGTGAAGTGTTTAATCTATATTCAAAGGGAAGTTTTGAAGAAGATGGAAGTTGAAGAAAATGTTAAAGATTAAGGTGACTGAGGTGATTGTGACATTATTAACATACCATAACCTCGCCCTTTTCCCTTGATTGGAGTATTAATAAGCTCACAGCGACATTCGATGAGATTCAACGCCTTTAAAATTATCAGAATATAAGCTTGAATACTATTATTGCAGTGATATGACTATTTAGTTGTAAAATAAAAGCAACTGAAGTAGGGTACCTGTCTACATAACAGAAGATAGGGTTAGCTTTAGTCTTCTCCTACTCCTTAAATAGCATAGTAAAAAGAATTAATGTCTAATTAAATAATAATAATAATATTTAGCACCGCGTCTTACTACCCATTCTGGTTATACGCTTTAAGTACTAATTACGCTAATAGATTAGGAATTGATTGGGGAGGTAGAATTAGAGGAAGTGAACCCACATTTGCGTGGAGGGAGAGTCGAAAACCATTAAGGAAAACCCACCCCCAGTTCACCCAACCGAGATTCGAACCTCGATCTCCTCGTCCTCAGCAGTCAAGCTCAACATGACAAGCGCGTTAGCCAACTATGCCACCGAGGCGGGTGTCTATTTAAAAACTAACCCTATATCAACATACAAAAGACTAATAACACCTAAAATGTTTAGAGTAGACTTTTTAATACTACATTGCACTTTCCTGAAAATTATCACTCGGAACAGTCATCAATACATTTTAAACTTGTCTTTATATGTGATGAGCAGCATAAGAGTACTTAAATCTCTTGTGCAAACACAAACTAAACAATCAACATGGTGAGTGACTAGCTGAACTGTTGTGATCATTTCTTGACAAAGGATATTTTTTATTTGGTGTAATGATTAAATAAAGTAATGTGAATACTTAAAATAACAAATAAATATGCACCAGTTGAAATAATCATTGCATAATGTATAGAAATGTGTGGTGAAATTGAATGAACCAATATCAGTTTTTAGTTATTAGAAAAAATTCAAATAATAAAAAAAAATTGCGAACCCCTAAAATCTAAATAAATATTAGATTTATGTACTTCATATATCACTGTCATATTTACAATACCAGGGAAAGGAGAAGATGGCTAGAATTTAGAGCAAGGGAACTTATACTTGTGTGAATCGAGAATGGAAAAACACTAAGTAAATATCACCTCATTACACCTGGTCAGCATTCATTCGAACCCTTACCTTATTATCATCAACAAACTAGATTAAGAGAAATCGGCGCATTTGCTCTTATACCCACTTTTGAAGGACACAGCTGAAGTTTTTCCTGAAAATAAAGTGTATATGTTCTCATCATGTTCTCTGTGCTGTACTTGTCAGGTGGCGGAGCGCGCCTTGTATTTCTGGAACAATGAGTACATCATGAGTCTGATAGAAGAGAACAACCACGTGATCATGCCCATCATGTTCCCTGCTCTCTACCGTATCAGCAAGGAGCACTGGAACCAGACCATAGTTGCGCTCGTCTACAACGTGCTTAAGACCTTCATGGAGATGAACAGCAAGCTCTTTGATGAGCTCACGGCCTCCTACAAATCGGAGAGGCAGAAGTGAGTGACGGGCCAGTGTTTCTCAGTGTTTTTTAGTAACTCGGCCCACTTCAAGAATATCTTGTTGCCAATTTATAGTTTATATTAGTAAAATAAATAAAATATACTTGAGAAGGTGAGAATTATTGATGCTAAATACATTAAATATTCCTCTAATTGACTTCACAATAAAAATTTACCTCTTAAGCCTTTATTTTATTTTTAAATATTACACAAATATAGGTAATAAAAACACTTTAAAAAGTATTCATTTGTTTGTATCCATATTAATTCTTACCTACGGTTTGAATAATTGGCTTCATTGGTGAAACAAATGTTTCATTACTTAAGAGCATATTATATAATCCACCACTTGCCAAATTGGACCAGTATGTCAAATAGCAATCTCATTACATTTTTGTCCAGTGATGATAGTGGTTAATTGTGGTCTTCTTCTCATTATTTTATTATTGAAAATACGGATGGAACAAATAGTGAAACCACACAATATCCTTTTTACAAGGAAGGGAGAAAAAAAAAAGGTTCACATTAACACTGCTGCTACCAGACAAAGAAATAATATAATAGCTGCCTTTTAAAGAAAAAGGTTATTACTGGCATATCACTCAACCAAGATTTTGTTTTTTTGTCCGGAATATTTATTCTTAACACATTTTTCCTGTACTTTTCATTTTACATTTATAGTTAAAAAATGAAAATTTTTTCTAGAGAGGTAAATAGGCACAGAAAACAATGACACAAGAAAAAGTCTTGAAAATACTTGTAGGATTACTTGCGAAGCTTATGCATTTTATTTTAAGCGGTACGAGGTTTAGTACTATAGTTTAACTAGCAGGTAACATTCCCAATCTTAGAGACACTGTTCTTGCACACTAAGGAATATGCTGCAATTGCAATGTTTTATTACAACCTGCAGTATCTAGGGTAGAGGACTTTGATACAATCAAAAACTTGAGGCCTATCTTGCTTGTGTGTACAATATTTGAGCCATAATGGCTGCAAAATAAAATTATTTTTTCAGCGCATTCTATCGGCAATATACACTTTTGGTAAAGTAAACTTAAATATTTCTAGTGAGATTTTGTTTCATTATGTTGGTCAACATTTATTTTAATGTGAGAACAATAACTTAGTATGTGTATTAAATGGTCAACATTTATTCTATTGTGAGAACAATAATTTAGTGCGTTAAATTCGGAAGTGTAACATGACGAATCATGTTGCGAAAAGAGTGTGTTTTAGCCAGGGAATAAAGTGTGAACAACTTACCTTTTTTTTCCCAAGCGATTTAATTTTGAGTATGAATAACTTACTTTTTTATTTTCAAGTTATGTGGGATAGAGCACTAGGCTAAATCATGGTTTAAATTAGGAGGGATAGCCAGCACACTTACCTTGGTGATACTGGAGTAGAAATTGTTTAGATATAACACTAAAAAACACATAAACACATTGTTAAGTACAAGCTTTCACTGTCACAGACAGCTTCATCAGGTCAGGAGAGTAGACTGATGCTTTTGNTTATGTGGTATAGAGCACTAGGCTAAATCATGGTTTAAATTAGGAGGGATAGCCAGCACACTTACCTTGGTGATACTGGAGTAGAAATTGTTTAGATATAACACTAAAAAACACATAAACACATTGTTAAGTACAAGCTTTCACTGTCACAGACAGCTTCATCAGGTCAGGAGAGTAGACTGATGCTTTTGGTTGAACTGTCAACCTTACAGTTCAACCAAAAGCATCAGTCTACTCTCCTGACCTGATGAAGCTGTCTGTGACAGTGAAAGCTTGTACTTAACAATGTATTTATGTGTTTTTTAGTGTTATATCTAAACAATTTCTACTCCAGTATCACCAAGGTAAGTGTGCTGGCTATCCCTCCTAATTTAAACCATTTTTTATTTTCAAGTGACATTTTAAGTGTAAATATTGTGAGTTTTTTTCTATGAAAGTGATTTTATTTAAATAACCTAATTTTAAGTGTAAGCACCTACCATTAAACAATTTCTATTTTCAAATGATTTAATACACTGACCATATTTAAGTGGGAATATAGTTTTTTCTCTAAAAGTTGTCAAAAATTTAGGGTGCGGCCTATTTTCGGTCCAATACGGTATTCCCGAAAGGGAGTTCAAACATTTATTTCAAATACTTAGTCCAAAGACACATAAACAGGACAACAACTTCAAACAAGCCATTCCCTCTTGCTTTGACCCTACAATAATTAATTTGTATGGGATCAAAAAAGTTTGTTAAAAGAAAGCAGCTTTTGGGTTATTTCACTCCATTTTCTAAAATAATAAAGAAACCGACTCTATGACCGTGTGATGGTTGAACGTTGAAGCACGTCCCCACTACAAGAATCGACTCAACTTCATTTAATATTTATCTACACTAGACAGGAAACCAGTTAACACATCGATCAACAAAGTTTACTATAGCGTCCCACTGACGACATTGTCGATCAACCTTGTTGATTCGGTGGGGACGCAACTTAATACAACACAACAAAAGTCCATTCAACAATTGTTTCCAGCCTGTGGCTGAGTCAGTTTAGTAAAATGCCTTCATCTTCCTTTATCCTTCCACCATTCTTCTCCTCTCACTTAAACACTTCCCTGTTATCTGCTCCTCCCATCTCTTTCTTGGCCTCCATTGCAGTCTTTTTTCTACATAGACCGCAAGGGAGGAGCAGATAACAGAAAGTGTTAGAGTGAGAGAAGAAGAATGGTAAAAGGTTAGAGGAAGATGGAGGCTTTATACTAAACTGACCTGGCCACAGGCTGGAAACTGATGATGTACTCTAGGGTGTTGTTGACTGGACATGTTGTGTTGTATTAGGCAATGATTTTGTCCAAATCAAAGACTAAAGTTTTTGATTGTGTGTCAAGTCCTCTACCCTAGATACTGCTGGTTGTAGTAAAACATTTCAAATACAGCGTATTCCTTAGTGTCTGAGAATAGTATGTCTAGGATTGGGAATGAATGTGACCTGCTAGTTAAGTAATCGTATAGTAATTTCAAGACTTTTTTTTATTATTTCATTTTGTTAATTAAACTAATTGTTGGCTCTTGCAATTTATTAGCTAAACTAAACAGCAATGGTTTTTTAACCAATTTTGCTGTTAAAATAAAAATAACTCGATAATGAATAAAAACCCAACATTTTGGTAAATACATTTTTGAAATTCCTTCTCAAAAAATTAATTTTTGTTTAAAAATTTCAAATCAAAATAAATTTAATTATAAAACAGTTTTATAACATTTGAAAAAATCACAATTACCTCAAAAAATGCACTTTAATGTAGAAACAAAGTTAAGTTGCAAATTATTTATTTATATCTATGCATATCATTTTTGGCGATTTTAGTTAAGTCGTAAATAAAATAAATTTAAATGAGAGTAATAATATCACTAGTTGCATAAGCAAATTGGGGCAGGTTTACATTTTGTATTGGATGGGAAACAACAAACCAAGGGAGGAAAACTGAAATAGGCTTTGTTTTGAGAAAAGGGCTGCAGGTGGAAGGAATGGCGGACCGAATTATAAAGATGAAAATAAATGGATAGAAGAAAAAAAATTTAGTTTGTACAAGTGAATGCCACAAGTGGGGGAGAGGTAGGGTGGGGTGTACAGTAGAAGAAATTGACAAGTTCAAGGAAGAATTAGAAAGGCATATGGGAAAAAAGTGGCAGATAGTAATAGCGGATCTTAAATCAAAAGTAGGAAAAGAGAGGGGAGGGGGTTTTGAGGACATGTTAGTATAGGTAAGCAGGGGGTGGGGAATGAGGAAGACAGAAAACTGCTGGAGCTGCGAAAGAAATAAAATGAAAGCGGCAAACAGTTGGTATAAGCAGGAAAGCAAAATTCCAAAGATCATCAGATACAGTTGGGATGGGAAGCAAAGGTTGGTGATTGACTACTTCTTGCACGTAGAAATGAAGATGCACAATGTAAACATCAATTTAATACCAAGTATGTCCTTGGATAGTGACCACAGTGTAGCGGTGGCGAACATAAAAGGGATAGGAATGAAGAAGAAAAGTAGCATGGCAAGAAAGAAGAATAAGATTTTGGAGGAACGAGAGCTGTATCTAATTAAGACAAGAAGCTTAATGGCAATGGATGAGATTAAAAGTGTAATGGTGGAATAGTAAAGGTTTAAGAAAATTTTGGTGAAAGCTGCATACGAGGTATGTGGGAGAATAAGTGATAAGAAAAAGTGGAAGGAAACACCATGGTGAAGGAAGCAGTGAAGGAGAAGAATAAAAACTCAGTAGTAATTTTTTTTAAAGGGAATGAAGAAACATAAGGAGAATAGCAAGGAGGATAGTAGGAGAAACCAGGAAAGATTGGATGCATAAATGGACAGAAATGCTGGAAAGGGATTTAGAAGGAAGTAGGAAGGTGTTATATAGTTAGGTTATAAACAGGTGGGGAGAGAAAAAACAATATGTTAGAATGATGGATGAACAAAGAAGAACTATGAAGACAGGAGACGAAGAAAAGGAACTATGGATGAGATTTTGAGATGATGTTCAACCCAAAATAGGAAAGGGATGTGAGTGAAGCAGAGGATTATGAAGAACTAGTATAAGAGGAAGAAATATGCCCCACATAGAAAGATGCGGGGGATTCCTTGAAGAGGATAAAACAAGGAAAAGAAGCACCAGGTGTGGATAATTATAAGGAAATAATACTTATGTGCTACTGTACAAAAATACACAAGATACTGGAGGAAGAAATAAAATTAAAAGAAAGTGAAAGAGGAACAGCACGGATTTAAGGAACAGACTTGATATTCACTACATGACAGCTGATGGATGGATGGTGCAAATTTGGGAAGGACGTGGTTTGGTATTTATGAATGTGATGCATATTATAGTATGGATATAAATACAGTTCGGGAATCGATTGAGGAGGCTGAAGTGGAAACAGGAGTTCTAATGAGAGTAAAGGATATGTAGGAGGCTAACAGGAGTTGTGTTAAGGTGAGACCGAATGGAACGCAAGTATTTTTACAGTTTATATAGAGTTGAATTTTTTTGGCCAAAATAAATCAACTGTTTCTCCATTGGCAACGTAGAGTTTGGTTTTCTGCACATGCTAATATCAACAGATCTTGAATATCTGTCAAGGGTGTCCTGGAATGTTGTCAAAACTTTTTAAATAAAGAGAGAAAGTTTTGACAAAATTACAGGACACCCTTGACAGATATTAAGATCTGTTGATATGTGCAGAAAACCAAACTCTATGTTGCCACTGGAGAAACATTTGATTTATTTTGGCCAAAAAAATGTAATGCTATAAAAACTGTAAAATTACTTGCGTTACCTAAGACAGAAACGTAGTCGGAGCGGTTTAAAATAAAAAAAGGGTGAAGTAGAGGAGTTCCCTTTCTCCATTATTATTTGTAATGGTAATGGAAATACTCATAGAGGAAAGAATGAAAGCCTTAAGTTGTAATTGCATCAAGTTTCCTTTACACTGAATAACAGTTTTGTAAAATAATAATACTGTACTATAAATATTACTCATGTCTATGTTTGTGAAGTCAGGTAGTGGTGTCTTAGCAGTTTTATGTTGTGTAGCAGACAACATGGTTATTTGTACTATCACGTGTAGCTGGCGAAAGGCTCTACTGGTTAGAGGGAAAAAATGTTTGAAAGTACAGCCTGTGATGACTCTTGGCTTGCAAGTGAGACAAAAAGATATTTCTAGAGAGTGGATTTGAAGGTCAGTACTTTCTCAGCAATAGACAAGAGAAAGTGTGAACGAATGAAAGAGTACCCAAAAAAATTCTACACTAGTTCATAAATTCCAAACTGCTAAAATATTTTTTCACATAATTATTTTATAATCATTACTGATATGTATGAAATAAAGTGCATTGCGCAAAAACAATTGGTAATAAATAAAATTATAGAATATTAGGAAAATGGTAGAGCACAAATAAAAGTAAAAGCATTAACCAACACATATTTACACAAACATTAATATTTCGATGCTATTATAACATCTTCCTCAGGAAGTCAGTCTATCTATTTTATCTATAATCATTACTAATAAACCTTAAAATAATTTTATTTTGTGATTCATCCCTATTGATTTGTTTGAGTATATTTTTACTATAATAATAATAATAATAATAATAATATTACTACTATTGTTATAATAATTATAATAACAGGGATGTGCGAAGCTACTTCGTATTCGATTCGAACCCATGTTTGGCTTTCGCAGCTTTTCGAAGTCTAGCGATTATATTACACTTATTGTTTTGAGTTTTAGAACAAGTTTGCTTTATTTTCTTAGTGGAACTGGGAAAATTTCCACACTTTGAATTTCAAAACAGCCATAACATTAAACCTCTAACTGACTTGATCACAAACATTGATTAGTACCAAATGAAGATGAATTTATTCCTCTTGAAAATGTAAATTCAAATAAATAATAAAAGGTTTTCTTTTTATTTTCAGTGTGTTTAATTAAACTTTTGAAATATTTCTAGAATATTGAAAGTATATTTTAATATCTTAAAATTAACATACACAGCCATTTAAATTGTTTACTACATGAATCAATATGCTCAATTCAAATTACTGTTAATGTGTAGGCTAGCGGCAGACTTGAGAAATAGTTGAGTGCATGTGCAAGGAACATGACATTCCTTAAATTATTTTAAAAAAAGTTTGCAAATAGTGAATACTTTTAAATGAAAATTGCTGTTGTTAAGATAAAATCTTAGATATTTGACTAAAGATAAAATCTAATAAAACCTACCGAAATTTGGTTATTTTAACATATTACACGAGTAATTAATTTATGAGTGTAATTATTATCATCAATATTGTATTATTTTAAAGCTTTGCTATAGGCGTGTGCACTTTCAAAGTCGGAACCATATTTCTTTTAGTAATTCACATGGAAAATTTTAATGGATTTATAAAATCAAAAGTTTCCCTGTTGATTTATAAAACAGAAACTTAAAATTTTGTAACACTGGACTTCTTAAGCCTATAAACGCATCCGCCGAATTAACTTAAAATCATATTTTTCCAAAACGTTCTTGTATGTCCATTAACTCTTGTGTTTTGTTAATAATTTTACCTGGTGTGTGAAAGTTTAGTGAAACACCATGCAGGGCAAATCCACTGATATTAAAGCAAATGCATGTTTTTTTACTACTCACTTGGCTGTATGCAAAAAAATTATTATTATTAGCATCGCATCTTACTACCCATTCGATTTATACGCACTTACACTAATGTGTAATGGTAGGATTGATTGTGAGATGAAATGGAGGACCTACAGTTTAACGTGGAATCCGAACCACAGTGGAGGCCTGGCATTCCCCACATTCATATGAAAAAAAAAAAGTGTTTTAGTACAAAGGTAAAGTGAATATAACCTTTATATGTTGACAATACGCAAGAAATAGAAATGCTAAGAAAAAATAATTTAATATTTAGTTGGATGCTAGTTAAATACATATACTCAATGTCAACATAATATTTTTATTCAAAATTTAATAGAAAAATAATCGAACTTCGATTCATCTTTGAGAAAATTTCCCATATTCAACTCAACTTTGCTTCGAACATAAAAAGTGGACTTTGCACACTCCTAAATAATAATAATAATAATAATAATGTTGGTTAGCTACTCTTCATTGAAAAGATGAAAACAAACAAGCATAATCTTAGCCTTTAAATAACTTTGTTAGTTTTAAAAAAACTACTATAAATAATTAATAATTTATGCTCACATTTGAGCATTTTGAATTAATATCATAGAGGTCTAAAACACTTATCTACCTTGAATTTCCCCTCATCCTTTTTCAAGTAACTGCCACAGCATGTTTAAATTTGTTATATTGACTTAGTTTTTTATGTTTACTAATTATTTTACTGATAACTATGTGAACAAAAAATATGCTATATTAAAAATTGTATGTATGTCATTTTACATTTTGTAAAGAAAATAAAGAAAATGATCGGCAAAATCGCCAACAAAAGATCGGTATCGACCTAATAGGCAAAAGAGCTGGCCGGCCCAGACATTTTAAAATAACTATCATTATCATGGAACCCATGTATTAGTAACTATAAATAATTCCAGCCAAAGGAAGAAACATCCCTAAAAATAGAACCAAACCTATCAAATTTTCGCAGTTATTATTATTACATTGGCACAAATGTAAATAGTGTTCCCATCAGTGCTAGTATAAAAAAAATTGAAAACACTAATTGTTGATTTAAAATTACAAATAAGTACTTTTGGAACAAACTCAAAAGCAATACATAAATGGGTTATATAATACCTATAAATAATATAATATAATTTTTTTTATGGCTACTAATATTTAAAAATAATTATTAGTCCTTTTAATTTATATGTTAAGAATTAATCTAAGAAGTAAAGATGAGAAGGGTAATTTGGAAGGGCAATCACATTCGAATGAGAAGATGATCAGAAAACCACAATTAAATTGCACCTGCCTGGAATTTGAATCTTTTGACAAGATGCAAAGTGAGTTAACATTCTATAACTCATTACCAAAAAAATATTAATAAATACAGCACCTAACAGTAGATATGGCAGGTATATTAAATAAATACTTTTGTTTTGTAAAAGTGACCAGTAATTTTTTTTAATGTATAAGTTAAGTTGAGCAGGGTTGGCCTAATGGAAGGTGAAGGGAAACCCTTTCGCCCCTTGAGAAATAACTTTGTCCCCCTCCTCTTTGTTGGAATAAACTTAACCCTCTTTTGATTTATTTCACTCCCCTTTGATATTATTGAATATTGAGCTGAAAAGTTATTCTACATCAAACTCAAAATAGCTTTTAAAAGAATTCAATTTTAAAAACTTTGGCAGGGAAAGTCAACTCCTAAAAAGAAATAAGTTAATAAAATACAAAGCAAGGATCACTCTAAATATCTTCTAAAGGCATCCAATTTTCAAAAATTTGCTGGGTGCAGACCAGTCTAAATAGCTCATAGAGGCTTCCAATCACTAAAAAATTACCAGGGGAATACAATTCCAAATAACATCTGAGCACATCCAATTTTTAAAAATTCTAAATATCTTAGATAAATAAAATTTTCCAAAGAAAAATTTGAGCTCAATACCTCTCCAAGTAGCTTATTGGAAATTCCTATTTTCAAACATTTGCCACTACTGAGGTCAAGAACAAAGCCCGGTTTGAGCATCTGGCAGGGCTGGTACAGACCCATAGAACAATTCCCACTGCTGCCCTCCTTTTATTAGATCCTCTCTACTTCCATTCTCAACCTCATTTATGCTTCCAAGATATTTTAAACTCTGTACCTTTCTCAGCTCTATTCCTTCCAACATTATATAGCTCCTTATCCTCTTCTTAGTCATTACCATCACTTTACACTTCTATGTGTTAAATTTGTCCAGTTTCTGGACACTAAACTATCATTTATTTAAGAGCCTACATTACCTAAATGTGTTATTAAAAGCTATAATACAATAGATTGACTGAGTATTACATTTAATGATCATTAACTTTCAATAAAGATGTATTTTAACTGTAACCTTTGAAAATTATTTTTAAATATTCTGAGGCATTGAAATGTTAATCTACTTTTGATTTGTTACTGGTGAACACTTTTAACATGATTCTTGATTTTCAAGGGTATTACTATTTAGTTTGTTGAAAGAAATGGTTTTTTGATTTATTTATTTTTTTGCTAAAAATACAGGGATAAAAATATTATGACATCTATTTTCTTCTGTCTTCTGTAATCTCAGTACATATGAATCAATTGCAAAATTACAAAATCTTGTATGGAATCTAGGTTAACCCTTCCTTTTAGTGCCACGGCTATTTCCTCATTTTTGAAGGGTTTACAATAAAATTCACCAAACCTTTATTTATGAAGTGATTTTTTTTTATCATTTATCCATATGTACTGTTCTTTAATAATAATGAATTAAAATTATTTAATTTCTCAATTTTGATTCACTTTTTTTTTATCTTTTCAAAACTAATGCTAATATATATATATATAT
>CABFOV010002876.1:18774-53965 GCA_902141375.1 Timema poppense | reverse complement strand
ATATATATATATATATATATATATATATATATATATATACACACATACATATATACATTCCAATATTATTTTGTTGTAGTGCATTTAGTTTTATAAAAGAAAACGTTTTGAATATATACGATTATAAATAGTAATTACAGAAATTTTTTATTTGATATCCTACATTAGAACTTTTTGGGCTGTTATTGCTTACCTTACAGCAAGATTTATTATATTGTTTACCTCATGAATAAATATTTAGGCCTACACATAATGAATGCGTTTTTCAAAAAAAACTTTTATAGTGAGAAATTCATAAATTTTTTTATGCTATATAAATTTATATAGTCATTATGCCTATTTACTTACATTGGTAAAGAAATCTTTTCATTCACACAACATAACATGAAAATCTAAATAGTATATTTTTTTAAACTCATAATTTAATCCGTACATTTAAAAACTGTTTACAACAGTATGAATGTGTGCCACACTTATGTTTTTACAAGCAGCTCGTACACAAACCGGCACTGCATCTAGCACATTGAGTACATGATCCTCCCATTGTAGATGGGCTAAACTCTCAGTTCCAATAACAGCTACTTACTGTTGATTTTTGTTGCCACCATTATATAAAATAAATTAGGGAAATGTTCTCTTTCCAGTGATATATGACACTACTACACTGTCAGTCAGATAAAGCGAGAACTAGCTCAACGGCTCTGGCACTTGTAATGGTAGTAGACGGAGCCGATCAGATCAGCTCAGCTCGTGACACTTTTAGCAATAGTATGCAGAGCCGATCAGATCGGCTTGTGACACTAAAAGGGTTAAGTGATTAAGTGATTACGATGGATTTTCTTCAAGAGGCAACCACCACCTCTTTATCAAGTGGCAGCAGAGTAAAGTGTGAACTGTGTTATTCTTTTCACTGTAAAAGCAATATTGTGTTTGTTTTACACTTAAAATACAATAAGATAAAATCTTTTTTAAACCGAGTTTTTAAATAGTTTAAAAAATCAAGCCATAGTAAATCAGACTTAACTTTTAAATATGTTGTAATATTAACATAAACATTAATTATTATACAATTCAACATTCCCAAGTGGAGTTTAAAAAAAATTGTGGAAATAGGTTTGGATGTGCAGATTTAGCATTGTTTATAATTAACCCAAAAACCCTTCAATTCCCTGCCCATCTGGAGCACTGTTAACTTGGTGCTGACCACCTCACCTACCAGAGAGAAAAGTTAGAACGTTTATAGTTTTTAAGGTGTATAACTAGAACACTTTTGCATTAAGTTGTACTTGATACTGTCTTGCACTAAGCTTATTTGTGGTCTAACATCCCTATAGTGAGATGCCTTTCCTATTTATTTTTTTATCTACTCTTCATACTCGCCCTCATTCAACATCATTTAACTCAGTTGCTGACCTTGACATTCCAATGGTCATCTGCACAATTCCCTCTGTTGGGTTATCACATTCTACTCCACTTTTTTCCTCTAATTGTGCATTATTTCACAAAGCACATCCCCAACAAGTTGAGAGAAGAGTAAACATTGAGTCATTCATCACCAGACACACAATACAAGGCAAAGAAATAACTTTTTTCAAGAAGCTCAAATTGGGAGCTACCTGCTTTAATGGCTGCATGGTATAAGGTGTCACTCTTGTGTTAAGACTAGATTGGAGCTTGAATCACATTCGGGATACTGAGAGGTTTTTGTTCGAAAATGGTTTTCAACTCATTCTCCATGCAAATTAGGGTATACTTCCTCTAAATTCAACCTTCCTCATCTCTATCTCATTAGCGTAATGAGTACAATCAAATGTATATAACCTAAAAATGTAGTAAGACGTGCTTCTAAAAAAAAAATGGGAGCCCATAAATGATCATGTCAACCCATATCTTGAACTTAGTTTGTACACTTTCCTCTGCTGTCTTACATATTTTACAAAATGTTGTTTAGTTAAATGAATGCTTGCCTAATGTCTTGGAACATATAATAAGGCAGTTTAGAAACACTAGATTTGCACAACTTGAAAATGGAAGTAAAACATGCTGCTAAAAACACTACATTGGTGTAAAGTGAGTGAAAGAGTCTAGGCCTAGATTGTAACCAATATACTTTTCACACTTCCAACTTATTATCACTTTATTAATATAAAAAAAAAGCATCCAGGAGATATGGTTACGAATGGGCATATTTAACAGCTAGACAAAGTTGCTATAGTCTACTTTTATATAATGCTTATGTCATCATGTGATCTGCAGCTGTCACTTTTAATGAATAATAAATTATCACTACCTATAAAATAATACCAATAATAAAGTAAAATGGTGTCAATTTACATCCATCCATCTCTGTTTCCAACCTGTGGCCTGGATCAGCTTTTATTCAAACCATACATTTTCTACTAATGTCTTGCTAGGCCTGTCGTAGCTTCGTATGCCTATAATCTAATTTAATACTAGGACAGGCACAACATCCAGTCCCCGGCCTTTATTCAACACTAGTATTATACATCCATTATTGTTTCCAGGCTTGTTAGGCCTGTTGTAGCATCATATGCCTTATAATCTAGCTTAAGTCTATGACAGGTACAACATCCAGTCTCCAGCCGTTAATTTATCGATGTGAAAAGGTTAACCCATATTTCCATCAATGACAAGTTTTCGGCTATGCCGGGAATCGAACCCAGGACCCTTAGCTAAGTAGGCAGACACTCTACGAAGTGTTGGACTGTTAAAGCTATAGTGGGATTTTAAAATATTGATATTAATGAGAATAATATGAAAAGAGAAGTTAATACTTAATAATGAGGAAAAAGAAGTTTTGAGAAGAGAATGATTTTTTTTTTAATAGTGATTTGAAACTCGGAACATTGTGTTGACATTTTTCCTCACATATCTATAAAAATAAGTAACAGATTCACAAAACAAATACAGGTTTTACTGGCTTGAGAAAAATAATATATTGATATCCTATTTAATAACATTAATGGACTAAGCATTAATTAATAAGGTAGAATTTAGATCAAATCTACAGTACCGACATTTGCATGGGGGGGAGGGGGGGGGGCCTACGAAACCATTTAAGAAAAATGCCATTCAATACACCAGTTTGAAAAGCTTGGTGTGTAGTCCGCTTGCATACAGATTTAGAGTTGCATTAAATTTAAAATAATACAACTTTATAACTTAATTAAAGTCTTCATTGATTTGTTTCTAAATTTTACTCGACACTTAAAAACAAATTTAAGGTGTTACCACTTTTTATATCTGTGAATTGATTAATTTAGTTTTATATTGTAATAACAAACATTTTATATAATCTCTTGACACTTTTGGTTCAACATGACTTATTTTATTTTTTGTTCTTAATTTTTCCAATCAGTTTTGGCTCACAACATACATCAAAGGAAACCTATCAGTAGTATTTTGGTGAGGTAGTAGATTTGTTAAGTGATATTTGAATTAACAGATTTTATTTTATAATATCGTGACATTAGGTGGGTGGATTTCATCACCATTGTTGACTTTTGTTTCAGAGAAAAGAAGCGCGAGAAGGAACGAGAGGAATTGTGGAAGAGACTGACAGAGCTGGAAGTTAATAACAAAGTTAAAAAAAAATAACCCTGAAAAAACAAACAAGTGATATAAATAAAATAAAAATCATAGAACTTTATTTGTTGTTATTTGTGTGAAAAAAAAGCGTGTGTCATTTCCAGACCTGAAGAGTTAAAAAAAAAAGTGAATCAAGAGAGCAGGCTCGGAGTGCGTGGCGGGTTGCGTTGCAGCTCGTGAGGGACAAAAGACCCTGTGTTAGAAAAGGAACGGCAGTATTGTTGTTCACCCGTGTATGTACCTACAAAACCCTAAGTAATTATTTAGCAGGTAAAACTGAGTTTCAATGTGTATCCACCAAGTGCTATCGTTCTGCACAATTTTGTTGGCATTTCCACCAACATTAAAACACATTTTATATGTATATATAAAAGATGTATAGTGTAAACTGCCATCACCACATAAGGGGGGGAGGGGTAAAAATGTGGGCAAAATAAAATTAAACTATGTTGTAAAATATTCTGGCAATGTTTGTAAAACAGAAGTTGTATATTAATTATGATTGAAAAACCATATTAACAAAACTAGTTGCTTCATATTTAAGTAGAGTTCAAAATATTCATCTAAGAATTGATGAACATTTATGCACTAACTAGTGTAGATTTTATCAGCGCTTGTTCTGTTGAAACGTGTGAGAGCTTTCCTCAATATTATTCACCGTCTTAAGCATGACTTTGTGAGTTTTTCTTTTTCAGTTTAGATTACTTCCACATATTTATTTATTATTGTGTTTATTCGTTTTTGATCGTCTTTGTTGAGGTGCAATAGTTGGCAATACTTGTTAAAAAATCTTTTCTTATTTTAACGACTGAGCTCTCGACTGATAATTAAAAATAAAAAAATAATAAAAAATGATGTAACAATTTTTGTGTCATTGTGTTTTAGTCATTTGTAGGAACATTTACAAACTTGATATTGAATTTATTGTTCTCAACGTTTGGTCAGAGAACAAAAGTCATTGATGGGGGATGAAATATGTTTCTTAAAGAAATGTGAATAGACAACTACTGTCTTTTGTTTTAATTCGTCAGTAAATCTTAATATAGATTTACAGAAATGAAGCTATATAATGTCTCTTTCACAAACAATGTAATAGGAAAAAACATTTAACAGTGTTTATTGTGCATATATCTTAACATTTTAATGCACACTATATTGTCACATCTGTACATGACGATGCTAGTCATGTCTTGCTATTTTCTAATAATATTTAAAAGCTGTTGGGGTGTACTCATTTTAATTATAATTGGAGATAGGCTTACATGGACAAACTATTGTACTACAGTACTGTTAATTTCTTTATTTTTAATGTTATGACAAGATGGAATAATTCTAGAAAAATAATTTTTATTTCAAAGTTACAGTTATAATATTTTAAATGTAAAAAAAGGGCTTTTATTGTAAAACCTATTTAAGAAGTAAAACCATTGATCAGTGGTCTGTGTTTTCTTACAAATTTGTCATCCGTTCAACTTTGTGTGTGTGATTCAACCAATCTCCTTGACCTTTCAAGTAATGAGCCCCCATACAGCTTAGAGCAATCAGTTTTGTCATGCAACTTTGATTTATTTTTCCTTCTGTTTTGATTTTATTTGTTGCATCTTTAGGACATGCCATGCTAAGATTTGAGCTTGATGATATTAAATTTGCTAATCAAACTGATTTGCGGCAATTCCATGCCTAAAGGTTCACAATTGCAATTAATTAACTTGCTAAACATTTTCTTACTTCATTCAAATCTATTGAACATTTATCTTTTTTTTTTTTTCTAAGTTCCAATCCACTGCACACAGTTTTGAACATATGAAGTTGTTATTATTATTATTTCTGGGTTTTTTACATGATATTTGTAGAACTGTGGAACAATAACCCAATGCCTGGGGTTTGGTTGCCAGATTATTCACAATTTATTAACACAATAAAATAATAGTTGTTTTATTTTGGATTATTGTATTTTCATTACCAGTACTATTATTTTTACAATCTCTATAAATCTTACACAACAATGGTTGTTGCCTTGTGTGTTGTTGTTATTTGCTTGTATCATTTTATTGATAAATAATTTTATTATTAATATAGGTTGAGTATTCTAATATTTATACTTTTTAAACACAACAATGAAGTGATAATTCCTTAACCCTCAAAACCTTCAGCCTTAGTTTGATAAGTAACGGTTAGGGTGTGTAAAGCTTTGAAAAGTCAAAGGTCGGCACCCATTCACTTCGACTTTGACACTAACAATTTATTTCTCGTTTTTGAGAAAATCTTGAAGCAATCAAATAATGTTATATTGTTCAATGACCCAAAAATCTTAAGAAGAATATCTTACTTTTCACCATCCTAATTTGTTGATGTTTTAATACAATTTCTAGAACCCTTTTCAGAATGGAGTATTTCATTTGGTGGTCTACACCACCTGACTGTCAATTAATTGCCTCATTATGTCTATGACAGAGAACAACTTTTTTATTTTGTATTTTATTATTTTCTAAATTAAGTCAAATGGCGTAAGCAGAACCCCGATTTTAACAACTTTAAAATGACTAAAATTGTAAATGAAAACTTGCAAAGAATCACATGAATAGATAAAACAAGTCCTTTACAAAGTGAAAATAAAATAGACCTATTTGTAATAAAAACCTTTGGCAAACATAAACTCATATTTTGTTAAACCTGAAAAGTGTTTTACAAAAAGCTACTTCACAAGCAGTAGTTCCCTTTCAAAATTAATATTTCTAGCTTAGTTGCAGTTTTTCATTAGGAATGTGAATTTTCTTGAGTAAATAGAGTACAAAATTTATGTGAAGCCTACATTATTTTTGCAGTCCAACAACTGTGGTAAATATTTTGTTACAGTATTAAGGAATTTACAAAACATTAATATTATTAAACATAAATGCCTGAAAATTACTAAAACTCTAATGTGTGCATGAAAATAAAGACCTAAAATATTTATATTTCTATAACCAGGTTATTGTGAACTAAGTTTATATTCACAGTATGTATACAAGAGCAATGTCTTTAATGTAACAAAACTATTATAATAAAGTAAAAAAAACTTCATCAAAATCAGGGTCCTGCTTGCTAATCAAAAGAAATTGGTTGAGAAATTTGGCAGAATGATTGGTAGCATGTATAGATGCTGTGATAATTATTTTTATTATAGTTGTAGCTTTAATTTGACTTACATTTTCATATTTAAACATACAAATTGTATTGACTGATGCTAACTTCCTTTTCAGTCTACTTCTTCCTCAGGAAGATGCCATGTAACATTGAAATATTTAATGGTTGTATATGTGTGTTAGTACTATTTTACTTTTATTTGTGATTATTTTCTACAATTATATCATATTTATTTGATGATAAAATTAATCATTGCCTAATGGCTTGAAAATATTTAATAAGACCGTTAACAGTATAGTTAGGTCAGGGATAGATAGGGACAAACACACTTCTCTCTTTAGAAGTGTATTTATCCATCTCTAGGCCTAATCTATCTTTTCAGGTTAGCATTTTCACTATCACTTTATTATTTAATGACATTTTATAAAATCATGTCTACTAAAAATATTTTGTTATTCCTTGAACCTGAATACTATGTATTTGGCTGGATTATGATTATTAACAAGCGAAAGTATAACCAAAAACTTTGACTACAACATTTATTTAAATTCTACAAATTTCACTTCTGATGTGAAAAGTGACCTTTGCATACCCTTTACTAACACTTTTTTTTTTAAAATTAGTAACTAAAAATCACTCATTTTAAAAATATTGTTTTAAAGTTCTTGTACAGTAATGTAGATACTGACCCTTCTTGTTTTTGTATAGTCATTTTATATCAAAACAGAACTTCATAAGATGTGTCAAAATGTGTTGTTCATGAATCTCTTAGACTTGAAGAAACAAAGGAAGAGTTACGATAGAATGAAACCTAGTCAAGGTATTGGGCAGTTAACAAGCGTTTTCTTCAAGAGGCAACCGTTACTACCTTGTCCAATGACAGGAGTGTGAAGAGTGAATGTGTTTTTTCCTCTTTAGTTTTCATAATTTTAATCAATATTATTTAAAGTATTATCGAGATCACCAGTTTTAGAGATTAGGAAGGTTATATTTAGAAGAAATATACCCACATTATTTTGGAGGGATAGTGGAAACCCATTTTGTAAAAATTACCTTTAGTACACGAGATGGAGAGTCAAATCTCGATCTCCCCATCATCAATGTCTAGTCTACTCTGAGAGGTAGCGTGCTAAACCATTTGGCCACTGAAGCGGGTGATGCCGGTACATTCCCTTAAAATTCCCTCTTATATAAGAAAACAAAATAAGAGGAGTGAGTTTTTATGGAATGTACTGGCATTGGCCTGGATATCGGAATACACAGTGCTGTGAGCATGAAACATCCTTTTTGCATGCAGTCAAGAATTGAACCCTGGGGCTCTTAGGTCATTCAAACAAACTAGCACACATTAACTTCACTCTTGTCCAAGTGCACATTTATGTGGGTTTGAAAGCCCAAGAAGAATTTTTTTTTTCAATACACAAGTTTGCTTCAGGACTTCTGAAGAAATATTATTTTAACTTTGCCAAGAAATGCTCCTCAACAGATTTCTTAAAAATCTTTAAAAAAAAACTCCAGTGAAGTGTTTTCTTCTTGGTGTGTTCATACCATGAGAGATATCTCTGTATGGGAAGTACAGATAACTACACATATTAGTAGCCCTTAGACTACACTACGATATTGTTTTGAGAGTTATAGGAGGAAGTTGGGTGGTTTCTTGACACCACTGATAAGGGTAAGATTGAAAGAGATTTGCACAAAGAGAGAATTTTCTGCATTATGTTTTTTTGGAAGTTCATACCAAGCTTATGTTAACATATTTACTCATTTAAGTGTTTTCCGTTTCATATATATTAGTAGTGGTGTGCGAAAAGTCGAATTCGAAGGAAGGATAAAACTTCAATAAATTATCAAACGATTTAATTTTATCTTACTAAATATTACATATTTCAATATTTGATAATTTAAAACTCTTACTAAACAGAATTTTAACACTGACTGGTAATTTAACTACCATAATGTAAGCATAGATAAAAAAAGAGTAAGTAAATTATAATATATTATTTTCACTATCGCCAACATAATTTTGCAAAAATTAAAATAAATATAAAGAAATAACACCATGGTCACTGGTATGAAGCAGAGAAAGCACTTTAGTTGTGCTATCATCCCAGCTCACGTCTAAATGATTAATCCATAATATTCTATTTCTTTGGAATTATCTGTGACAAATTTTCAAGTGCATTTTGTCACATAAGTTTTTCATAGCTTCTTCATGTTTTCTTTATTATTCAAAATGGCTGATACAGTAAGTAGGAAACGAAAACAGAATTTAATATATAACTTATCATAGAAATGGAGATAAAAAGACATGCATATGTAAAGTTTGCAAAATCATTTTATCATCTCCACGATGTAAGTAAACATTAAAACTTTATTGATAATTTACTAAGGCTTATCAGTAAGCCTATGTGAATTAATTATTAATATAGACCTTTGACTTTGGCTTTTCTTTGCAAGTTTCAAACTTATCTTCTCACTTAAAAAGTTGCCTTTGCACACCCTTACTTATCACATGAATTTTTTTTAAGTAGCTTTTAATGATAAAGATATAGGAGTTATTTGGTCCATAGTGTACACATTTTACAAAATTTAATTTTTTATTTGTATTTAGTTGTTTTTTTCAATCATTTTTGTAACAATATATATCATATTGTAGTTAACTTATCCAAAATTAATGTGCTCATCTGTAATTGTCCACATAAAATGTGTACATATAAGTGGTTTTGTAAATTTCAATGAACAGACCAATTTTTTTTATCAAAGCTCAAGTTTGTCCAGCACTTGTGTTGATTTCATTATCCGGGAAACAAATCTTCTAAGTTAGGCTATCTTAGATACTAAGAGATTTTCACTTCTTAAAAGAAAATTGGGATTTACTAGCTGATGATACATATTCAGTTGTGTGTGTGTGTGTGTGTGTTTTTTCTCAGAGTAAGTGTTTAGTTTTTTTTGAAATGTATGAATATTAAATTATAATATTAAAACTAATTTAGTTTATTGATAAGCATTAGTTTTATAGTGCTCTAATCATGTTGATAGTAACAAATATTTTGTGAATGTATACCATGTTTTATGTTATTATTAGGGATGGGATTTGTGCATAGATAAGGAATACCAAATTTACACAAAAACCGAAAATCAACATATTTTCGAAGGCAATCGGGCTAACAAAAGTTTTACCTACCAATATTTGAGAATAAGTAGAGATTAAATATTAATTTATCAAAGGCACTTAATTGTATTTTCTTTAATGGCAATTAAGAAAGAGAGATTGGTCATTATGTCTAAGATGGCTTTGGACAGGTATAAAAAACAACTTTTGTATTCCTATCTCTAGTTTTATTGAAACTCCCTTATTGGCCTGGATAGAGGATTGGATTATTATTATTATTATTATTATTATTTAGTAGTGATTAATTAAACTCCTCAAGCCTCCTGCCCGACTTCATACAGCACTCAACTTTTGGAATGATATAACGTTCAATATGGCCAACAGCTCTGTGCAAAACTAATTGACAAACTATTTCTTAATCTTAAGCGTACTTGTTTAAGTGCTGCAATGAATTTTCGAGTTCCTAATGCTATAGAGTGAGAAAGCAAGTTATTTGAAGTGTTTAAATTTTGTGTATTTAAAACAAAATTAAACCAATAAATAATATTAATTACTGCATTGAAAATTGGTTATATTAAACAATTATTTTTAGTATAATAGCATTATTGTTTTAGGCCCAATGATTTTTAATGTAAAATTAAAAATAAACTTTTAAATAATTGTATTCATATTTCAATGTACAGTATATTCATATCTTTATTGTTTCATTTGAAATTAAGATAAAGTTATAATTTTAATTTCAAATTATTGCATAGTAATATGATAATGGGATTTTATTTCTATCATAAATTGACTTAAAATCTAGTTTTTAAAGCATTTGGTAATATTAGCTTTGACTTTACTGTTTGAATGGTAACTCTCTATTAGGAAGTGTTTTAGAGCAAAATAAAGTAATAAGCAAACTATGTACTTCACATTGTTTAGGGTGATAAAAACAGGGATGATTATATATAGGTATGATCATGTGTGTATGACAGATTATCAAGTTGGCACATCTTAAAATTAGAGGTGTGCGAAGCTTCATCTATTGGTATAGCAATTTAACATTTATTCATTATGATCTTGTTATTTGTTCTTGCCTGATATGTTTTTTTTGTTCATATTAATATTTCAGTTAATAAAGTACTTTCAATCCGGTAATGTTTGATGTTCATAGAATAAACATTCCATAAACATGCGGTGGCACGTTTTCAGGTTATGGGCCCAGAGTCCTGCATTGAGAATCAACATTAACATTAACCTCTAGAAGAAGCCTTGTTAGTCACCATGACAGATGAAGAAAAGTATCGTGTTCTATTATTTGATGGTTCAAACTTCAATAAATGGAAGTTTAGAATGGAAATGCTGCTTGATGAACTCAATTTGCTGGAAGTAGTTCAAAGTGATTACCAAACGAAAGTAATTTTCAATGAAGCTGTTAGTTCTGAAATAAAGAATAAGAAGACAAAAGAACTGGCAGAGTGGAAGAAACAAGATTGAAAATGCAAGTCTCAAATAGTCCAGAAACTTTCAGACAACATTCTTGAACGTGCCAAGAATAAATAATCTGCATTTGAAATGAGGTTTTCCCTTACGAATACCTACGCAAGAAAAGGCATAGCTAACCAGTTACTTCTACGTAAAAGTATTTTATTGGTGAAGTTCAATCAATCAAGTGGAACTCTGTAGGTACATTTTAATCGATTTGATAACTATGGTCAACGAGTGCCACATTAGAGGAATTATATATTGTCTGCCATATTTTATTTACCATGCCAAACAAATCCAAAGTAGTTGTTACTGCTCTTGAGACACTGACTGAAAAATTGACATTGAGCTTTGTAAAAAAATAAGTTATTAGATGAGGAACCGAAACTTTTTTTGGAAGGTTAAACAGGTGAAATTATAACCTCACATTCTTTTGTGACCCAAGCAAATCGAAAAGTTACGCAGAACCATAAGAAACAGTCTCAATCTTTTTATCAACAAACTAGGCCTACTCAAAACACTCAATGAAGTCAACTTCAGTGAAAATTTTGTAAGATATTTGGACATGTGATCTTGGAATGCTGTAAACTTAAGAAGAAACAAAGTGAAAATGAAAAGAAAGCCCTTGTCGCTGAAGATGAAGAAGCATAGTTCAATATGGCAGCCAACGCGTTCTTGGAAGTGGATTCTGTTTTGTTTACATCCTGGAATCTAGACTCGGGAGCTTCAGACCACATTATTTGTGCTTCTTATTGTCATCTTCTAACTAATATTCATACGCTCCCAAGTCCTGTGAATATCAAGCTCGCAAAATAAAGTGAATATTTAAAAACGACAGAAGTTGGTTGTCTTTGAGATGGATGGAAATATCAATGTAATCAAGCTGGAAAATATTCTTATCGTTCCTGGTCTACAACACAACCTCCTACCAGTCAGACGACTGGATTCAAATGGATGCAAGCTCATTTTTGAAGACTGTGTAGCAAAAATTTTCAAGCATGATAAACTTGTAGCAGTTGCATCCGAGTCTGCCAAAATGTATTTAGTCATTTTTGTGACATTTTCTGTTAAAAATACCTGTGCCAATATTGCTGAGGTAGATTGTACAAATCTATGGCATAAATGACTGGCGCATATTGGCAATCCCAGTTTTAAGTCTCTTTGTGAAAGGGTTGATGGCATGAAAACAACCAACTTCAATGCAACTTTTGTGAGACTGAATAGGTTGAACTCAATACAGGACCTCCGAAAATACGCATGAACAATCATCGTTTCAATGCCAAACACAAAACCTAGATAAATCAGTTCCTTCCCATGCTAACACCCATAATAAGGACTTTGACTCCTACTACATCCCCAGAGTACTCTGAGCATTCCCGACAGCCACTTGCAATAACTCTCAACTCACGCAATGGGAACTTGCACATCAATGGGTAACCAAATCTTAGATTTTTAAAAAACCTATATATAAATTTTTTCACATAATATATATTTTAAACCAAACATAATTTTTTATTTATTATTTCAAGTATAGTCTGTAAGTTTGTTAATTCTCAGCAAGCTTTTTTTTTTTCAAAACCATATTTAGTTACATCAATTTGGCAACACTGCAATAACTTGTAATTACATTACATAGCCTATCCTTTTTTGTGTTTTTTCAGTGTCTCTCTTCTAATGATTAAGGAACATCTCTGAAAATTCAACAGTGTGTGAAGTGTAATATAGTGCAATAGTTTGATGGAAGAGAAGAAATGAAGAGAGAAGTGTGTTTTTCTATCTAGGCCTAACCTAACTATCCTTTCAGGTTGGCTTCCTTCACTATCAATTACTTTATATCATTGTACAGTGTTTCTATACTGTCTTATTATAAATTTCTAAGCCATTATACAATAATTCATATATTTGTATTAATATTTTAATGTGTCAACTTATGTTTTAAGACTATTCATCAACTCGTTTAAGCATTATATTTTATCTAAATTGTTCATATCATACACTATGTTTCTTAATGAAAATGAAAAAAAAATAATTAATTACCCACCTAGGTGGCGTAGTTGGCTAACGCGCTAATCATGTTGAGCTCAACCGCTGAGGATGGGGAGATCGAGGTTCGAATCTCGGTCGGGTGAACGGGGGGTGGTTTTTCCTAAATGGTTTTCCACTCCCCCTCCACGCAAATGCGGGTTCACTTCCTCTATTTCAACCTTCCCAATTCCTAATACGTTAACCACTTTCATTATAACCACTCCTTATGTTAGACTATTATTTTAGAATGTTTACTAATATGTGATAAAACTTAAGGTGGAGCAGTTACTCCTACATAGAATGCCTCAACTCACTAGCTACTTCCAAGGATTCTGTCGGCCACATGTAGGTCATGCTTGTGTACTTTATGTTGCTGGAGTAGGCGCCACACCTTGTATTTTATCAGCATAAGGTATATTTTTGAAATCTTGTTTTTTATGTATTTTTATCTTTTGGTTATGTAAACTTAAATAGGATATGTTTGAAAGGATAAGTAAGGTCCAATATCCGGGTCAGGTATAGATCTAGGATAGCTAATAGAATGCATTATCACACGAATCAGGAATATGCACAAAGATTTAGACTTCTATCTCTATTAGGAGTGGGTGAAAAAGTGGTTGGCATATTTGATGACAAGAGGCAGTCAACTAAAATAAGGTATACAAAAAAATCTGAAGTAAGTGAATTGAATGGTGTGGTATTTGATTTATCATAATAAAACAAAATATTACAAACGATAAGTGCAATTAAAGACTATCCAAATAATTTTAGTGCATAATGTTATATTTAAAATAAATGTTTTCAAGCCTAAAACAACTGACAAAAAATATTCAAACTTTGATCCGGCTTGGAGGTGAAAAACTGGACTCCCTTCACAAACCCCTACTTGGATTTTTGTTTTAATCTTGTTATATCAATTTAGTAAATGCCATTGGAAGAATGCAGAAAACTACTTCCATGCTATGTCTGGTTAGAACTAAATAATGGTTATTAACTAACCAAGCATGATAAAAAAATATTTATACCTGATACCAGCAGTTACTACATCTGACCGACCTGGGCATCTGAATTTTGTTAATTTTTGTTTGTTCCCTATTATATGTTTTCTAATCACCTTTCCTATCTGTGTCTTCTTCCAAATGTATACTACAAACTACCTCAACGTGAAAAGAGGTTTTCCTTAAAGAGACATTTTAATTGGAAAGTACTTTGATATAAACTAAAGATGGCACCCTCGAAGCCCATCTCATCTCTTTGGGGCTTAGAGACCCTTAGAGCGACACTCACCCTCCAATCCCTACATCTCTGATTAGTGAATTAGACAATCAAAAGACCAAGTAGTGGTAAGCCTGACGAGTAAAGTTTCAGAAAGTAAACTAGCAAACAGTGGGTTGGCTTGATTGTATGACACTTGAGTTGTATGGAACAAGATATAAAGACTTGGTTTGCAATCAGAAACATCAACCACACCTTATATATTTATAATAAATTGTCAGAACTTTAGCTTATAGCTTTTAAGCCAGTCAGTTTCTTCAGTAATCATTTTGCAGCACCCACGCCAGACGATACCATGCTGCAGCAAGGAAAGGCATGTTAGCATCCTACTTCATACAGAATCAGTTGATTAGACATTGAGGAGGTGAACAAATTAGCTACATTTTATAAGTGGGTAGGAATGAGAAGGGTAGTTTGAAGGAAATACACCCACATTAGTGTGCAGAAAGGCTGGGAAAACCACAGTGATAAATAACATACTACTACCTTCGGTGGCCATATGGTCTAAGGCATCAGTCTTGCAATAGACTATAGTGCTGATGACAGGGAAATCGATGTTCGAATCCCAAACAGGTGAACTGAGGGTGGTTTTTCCAAAAATGGATTTCCACGCCATGCAAATATGGGTACATTTTCTCTAAATTGAACCCAACTCATCCTTAACCCATTAGTGTAATTATATCATAGACTTATAACCAGAACAGGTAGTAATACATGGTGATAAAACAAAACTGAATTCTTACTTCTGCTCTCATGTAGCCTGTCAGCTGAAGCAGCCTCCATTAGCATGCATGCCTTATTAGCATCGAAATGTTGAAGAGTGTAAATATGTCTTAGTGTTTTTATTTTAATTTGTGCTCTATTATTTTCCTGCTTTTCTTCATTTTATTTATTACAAATAATATGATTGAATGTATTCCTAGCATTTCAACTACCGATTCAAATTAACTGAAAAACGTGGAGTGAATAACTAATATAATGAAACTGACAAACTAAATGGTTTTTTTTAACAGTGGTCTACTGTATGAACTTCCTTTTAAGCAAATTAAGGCCTTGATTCGTAGTTATCTTATTGTTCTTGAAATGTTTTCGATCCAAATTTAAGTCTATTATTGGAAGAATTTTCTTAATAACTCCATAGGCCTACTTCTTCAATCAGATTCCTGTAGAAATGATGGTGCCATTTCTTGGTCACACCAAATAAACTCAGGTATTTTACCCTTAATTGGTTAATTTGTAAAGGAGCATAAATGCAGACTATAAATTGAAGTAAGCTAATGAGTCTTGTGCTTTTTTTATTTTGGGAAAATCTATGAACACACTATCTTTATCATACTTAAAATATACATGATAAGGGTCTGATTAGCAATTCTGAAAATGAACTATTTTCAACCACTTAGATGGTCTCCATTTAAGTTAATTTTCATATTTTTTAAATACAGATTTTACATTTCTGAAAAGTTCAAGAACTCATGTCGGTCCATTTCCATTACTTCATAATTTCACTTCTTTGAAGCAGTCTACTATTATATACCTAAGTGAAGGATCATAGATGTTAACATGTTTTGCAGGCTGTTCAATATGGGCATGTGCAGAATCATACTCCATAACCGAGTGTTCCAGTTTCAAAAAACAGTTAATTATTGTTGGTATGTTCATGGTCTATGCTTACGGTGACCATACGTACTGTTTTTTGCAGTACAGTACTGTTTTTTGGGATGATGTCCTGCTGTCCTACAGAGCATGCGATAGTACAGCAAAAAGTACTGTTTTTTTAAAACCAAGTACTTCCAAAAATACTTAGTTTTGAAGTAAGAGAAAATAATATTTTGAATTGAATAGCACCAGTGCAAGGAACCTCATCCTTGAGCAGTTGGCAAACACTCAACACATGTTCTGCGCCCTCTCAAACAAGATTGGAACGTCTTTATTAGCTTTGTGTGATAATACCACCTAGCCTGCCATTTTTAATGTCTTACCCATACCCATTTTTCGGTCTTCATTTGTTTTCTTTGTCTTCAGTTGTCTTGCCAAGTCTGTGAGTGTGTATTGTGGTTATTCTATTAGCTTTTAAATAATAATAAAAGCTAGTGTACCAAAGTGTTGTGAGATGGGGCAGCCACTCAGGAAATGTTAATTTAATTCTTCTTTGCAAACAGAAAACAGAATACCCTTTCATCAAACTAAAAAACAATGATAACCCTCACATTGTTATTTGTGAGCTGTGTAGAGGTGAAGTTGACCTACGCAATAGTGGTCGCACAAGCATTTTGAGGCATTTGAAGCAACGCAAACACTTAACTAGCAGTAAATGCAGCCATATCAAGTAGTACGGTAAGCAAGTTCTTTAAAAAAATATATTAACTTCTGAAAATTTTCCTTTGGCTCCCAAAGAGGGTACTTTTGCATATCATACAATTAAACATATGCAGAGTTTTCGTTCCCTTGACTATACGTCGAAGCTGGTAGCAGGTATGTTTCAACCGAAGTTCTCCTCAGCCCGCACTAAAATGGAAGCAATTGTAAAAAACGTTTTAACGAAGGAGGCCCAGGAGAGATTGAATATAGATTTAGGAACAGCACATTATTTCAGCGTTATGATTGATTCTTCCAATCACCATAACATTAAGATAGTGCCATTGATTGTACGATAATTTGACTGTACCCAGGGAGTAAAAGTCAAGCTTCTGGAACTGAAAGACCTTCCTGGGGAAACATCTGAGCAGCTACACAGCTACGTTTACTCTACTTTGTGTTCATTAAATTTAGTGGAAAAGTGTGTTGGTCTTTCTGCAGACAATACCAACACTAATTTTGGTGGCCCTAATCGCAGGGGGGAAACAAACCTGTTCAAGAAGCTCAACAACTCTTGTGCAAAAGCTGTGGTTGGCGTAGGCTCTGTTGCACATGTGATAATCAACTGCATTCAGAATACAACAGACTTGTTACCGATTGACATTGAAGTAGTAGTTATCAAGATTCACAGACATTTTTATATCCACACTTTTCGTGTAAGTACATTAAAAACTTTTTGTGAGTCTGTCAAAATGGAGTACAAGAAGATGCTATATTTTTCAAAGACTCGATTCCTCTGTTTGATGCCAGCTGTGGAGCGTATTCTCTTAATGTATGACTTTTTGAAGGAGTATTTCTTAACTTCTCCTTCTTGCCCAACAATATTGAAACATTTGTTTGAAAACCCTGTGGGTGAAGCATGGTTGTGGTTTGTTTTCAATGTTAGATTTCTATTTCACGAGGAAATTTTAAATATTGAAGGTGATAATAAGTGTGCAACTGATGCCGCACTAGAATATTTTGAGCTGCTTGAGAAATTGAAAAGCAGGGAAAATTCTGCATTCTTGCCAGTGAAAGTAAGAAGCTTTCTTAGCATCATTGAAACAGTCAGCGAGGTGAATTACAAAAGTGATTTTTCTACAGAAGCTAAGGCTTTATACTCGAGTTGCATTGCATACTTGGAAAAATGGACTGCTAATCTGCAACAGTTAAAACTTTTTGAATGGGTCAGATTGCATGAGCATGTTACGTGGGAGAAGATGCTGGCTTCGTATGAGGCTTTCAAAGATACCATTGGCTCTACTGTAGATGAAGATTGGCTTTTTGACGAAATTACAGCGTTAAAAAACTTTTTAGCTGGGGAAAAAATTCCTGAGTGGAATGAGAGTAAAATTCCTATTCAAACTAGGTGGTTGGAAGTGTTTACTTTTATGAACAACAAGCTTCAACCTCTTAAAAACCTGCAGTTGCTCTGTGAGTTTATACTTTGCCTGCCTGCCACAAGTTCTTCAGTTGAGAGACTTTTTTCAATAATAAATAACTATTGGGGGAGTGTAAAAACTCAAATGAGTGTTGGGACATTAAAGGCTGTGATGCAGGTTCACACCAATTTTGACGAAACCTGTATGGAAATGTTCCAATACTTGACATATAAACAAGTGCTTCTAAAAGCAATTCATAACTCAGATAAATATGAATGTTAGGATTATGAAGAAAAAGCCGGCACAAGGAGTTCCTAAATTGTTATTTTAAAATTCACTTTCTCTTTGTTGAGTATTTTAAGTACTGTAATCGTATGTTTTATTTACCAATGGGTTTGTACACGTGATTAGTCCTAAAATATTTATTTTTTAGAAGTTTTAGGCACAAGTTTTATTTACAAAAAGACTATGTAGACAACATTAAAAGCCAATCTAATACTTGATGTATATAGTTTTGACTTTATGTAACCCGCTCTGTTAAACTAGTATTCAAAAGTGAATATTAATAAATGGTTTTATCTTTAAACTATTTTTATTTCTCT
This sequence comes from Timema poppense, assembly GCA_902141375.1. Taxonomy (NCBI): domain Eukaryota; kingdom Metazoa; phylum Arthropoda; class Insecta; order Phasmatodea; family Timematidae; genus Timema; species Timema poppense. Next base: position 35,030 of record CABFOV010002876.1, on the reverse strand, counting down.
ATCTCTATTATTGTTCTTCTATCTACTCTATACATAAGTTATACACACACATCGCACACCATGCTACTCGTATATGTGATATATTTTAATGTCCTGCTTTTTTTATAAAAAAATTATGGTCACCGTATCTATGCTGCATGTTGCCCATATTAATATTCTGGCCCTCCATGGTGTAAGTAAAAAAAAAGTTGGCTTTTTTTTTCATTTTTTCCCCAACTAACAGGATGCAATTTCTAATGTTCTTTGTTTAGCAATTCCTTCATGCCACATGTAGATCATTGCTTTATTCCTGCTGCCATCATAAATAGTTTGATTATAAACTGCAAGTCTTCACTTAAAAAATACAGATTTAGTACTAATAGAAGGACAAATATCAAACTCTAGGAGATAACACTCCCCAGCTTATGCATTCTCCTTAGTTTTATTTTATTAATCACATTCATATCCATTTCTTGCTAAATGTTGGTAATGGTGTTCTTTTTGTAGCAATTTTATCATATGAAGAGTTACCAAATTCATATCAGTGATCACAATGATCATTAGGTGGAACAGCAAGCACCAGAATATGCTTTGTTCTTGGAAGCATTCTTAACAATGACACCCCAATTTCAAAGTATACTAGATTTCATTCAAAATAAAATAAATTAAAACTAATAAGTTTCAGGTTTTTATAAGTGGTGCCAACTCATTCAATCACTTAAATAAAAAGTATAAAGTAGTTTAAAATACTTTTTCTATCATTGTTTGTCTTTTCATAGAACAGTACAATATTGTTATGTATATTATTAACTGAAAAACTATTAGATATTAAGTTTAGTTTGTAAAATAAACATGTTTTTAATTAGAGTCAGAAAAACATTAGATGTCTTACATTTCTCTTCCTAAACCTCTTTTCAAAAGTGTATTAGTTAGGAGACAGACAAACTGAAGAGCAGTTAAGTTTGTCTGACAATAATTAAGAATTTTAATTTGATCACACCAAATTTAATCAGATCAAAACATAACTTAGAGTAATTTTGGAGATACTTTTTGATACAAAATATAACCAATATTTTAGTCCAATAAAGTGAAATTGATTTTGGAGATAAGTTCCTCTTGTTCTTGGGTGACACTCTAGCCACCGAGCAAAGGTGTTAGCCATATTATCAGAAAACCACATGTGATTATATTTATGATAAAGAAACGCAATAAAAGACCAGATGACACCACTCACTCACCATTGTCAAGACCCTGTAGCCTAATTCTGTAACGAAAGACCTTCGCCGATGTTTTTGCACATGCCGTACGACCACTCAAACCCCACAAAGATGGCTCCATTCACTGGGAATGCCCTTAAAGTGTTGACTAGGAAACCTCGTCCGAATACTGCCAAACCATCACGACGATAGCTCTTGACGAAGCAGTCCAACATGCCCTTGTACTTTGGGTTAAGAGGGTCATCTGACTGGATCCGAGACTTTATTACATCCAGTGGGATGATTACCCCCCAGGAAATAATTCCTAAACAGAGAGCATGACATAACTTGCAACTAGTACTTTAATTTATGTTTTCACAACAAAATAAACACCAATTTTAGTGTTCATTTCTCATCAACCTAAATAATATATTTTACTTTATTTAATAAAAGTTATATATGTTTTTATTGATAAAGATACACAATAGTTTTAAATTAAGGTGACCACCTCGGTCAGCAAGTAAGTATCAATCACTGTTTGGCCTACCGGGCTAAAATATATTTTATTTTCCGGAACTATCCTGTCTTAAGCTTATACGCCCTTTCACATTCAACCTACAAACACCATTTTTTTAAGTCAACAAGAGGGTGGAGAAAATTATGAAACTTCTTATCTCACGGTAAAGAAGAAAGCTTGCTTCTAGTTTTCGAATATCTTATTTATGTTGTGAGCGTATAAAAAAAACTGTATTTGTTAGACAAGGGCTAAGTATAGATAGACTCCTTTTTCATCAATCTCTGTCTTATAGCTCCGCAAATATGATTAAAAATGAATTGGTGTCACATTTTCACACATTTTTTTTCTATTGATGAAACTCAAACTATAGGCTTGTTAAAAAAAAGCACCCTGGTGGAATCTTTTTACTTTATTTTGGTGTGAACAATAATTTGAAATAATGCATTGTAGAATTAAAGAGTGTGTTAGAGCTAAACATCTGCACAGAAATTTCTTGCTTATCGAGGCGGGCCCCTTAATTTAAAACAATTACTATTTCTTAGAAAAACTTTAATACCGTATGAATTTAAATTAAAAACAAATAAAAAGAACACATGCATGCAATTATTCTGTAACACAATTACTTACAAATCCATAGCCAAGCTAACAAAAACATACTGTTAGTTACTGGACATTGCCTGTTATTAGCAAACAAGCTGTTTCAACTCGAACAAGACACCTCAACCAAATAATTATTTAATTTGTCTTCATAAGTGCATTTAATCAACATTTTATACCCATGGTTCTATCAGCATGTGACTTGTCAACTATTTTAAACCTGGGTTAGCAGCCCAAGTGCAAGAAATCATTCTGGGAAGTTGAATTGAATTTTTCAGGCACTGGTTGTGATGAAATCAGGGACATGTCTGGTTATGGGGCCACGTCTGGTTATGGGGCCACACATATTCTGATGTTTGCAGTAGCCGTCCATACTATAGGTATGTTAGGTTGCCATGTTATGCCTCTTGACATTATGGCACTTCTAAGAAGAAAGAACAAAATATGTAATCAAGCTTATATTAGATTGGCCTACAAAACATGCATTTTGTTATCAACCAAACTAATGTTATTTACTCAAAGAGTATTTTTCCATCCTTCTATAAAGTTGCTTAGCTTACTTTATAATTTTCTATCCCAGGGCAAATATATTCCATTTGGGGGAGAGGGGGGGTTAAGTGGTGTGTATGTGGGGAAAAGACTCTTGAGCATTCACATATTTAACAATGTCAGAGGGAAATAGTTTGCTTGTGATAGTTGAATTAACACCTCCATTAGTATGATTCTTGATGCCATTGGTCAAGATAAGGATTAACAGCAAACACTCAAAATATAAAATGACTTGGATGACCTCTTTTGATGTGTTTAGTGTAGATTGTTTATAATTTATGACTCAATTATAGAATATATTTTTTATTTTCTTATTAACATATTGAAGAAATGCATTTAAATTATAATCAAATATTTAGGATGTTAAAAAAGGGTTCAGAAATCTAAGATCTTGTAATACTTGAGTGTCTTACTAAACAGACATAAACAAACAAACACACGGATAAAATAGGCAATTTTATCTTTTGATAGTAAAAAACAAATTAAATAAAACACGTTATTTGGGTTAACATGACACAAATGTATTATCTTAGCACATAAAAAGGTGTTCTACATGTTATCCTTTAATTTACACACAAATTTCGCATCTTCAAATGAAATTGTTATGTGCTTTTTGAAAACTTCCTGGATTCGTTTCAATCATGTGACAACTGTTTACAACTCTCTTTTTTAAGTTTGCTAGAGAATTTATTGGAGAAGAATAGATTGAACTCTTAAGTATCCCCATACAAAAAAGTCCTAAGAATTAAGGCCAAAAGTTAGGGTTTTCCACAAGTCCCTTGTTATTTTGTCAACTTTCCATTGAGAGTTGCTTGTGTACCCCAGTTTGAGAATCGCTGCCTTGATATGAATATAAAGATGTGCAAAAAAAAAAAGTGTTTTAATGTTTCAATATTTAATTTCATTTGTTCCATAATCTGTATTTGAGTACATTAAATTTTACAGAATAATATTTGAGTATAGCATGAGAATAGCTGTTGATATTCCCATTGCCACTTACCCTCGACATATTCTTTATGCTGACATAAGCTGTTAGGAGAGGAACATGCACATGTGATATTCATTACGCCTGACCCAAGTTTGGAAAGCCAATAAAACATTCACCCCCACTTGCACAGCGTACCTGCGAAACCTCCGGCCATCATTATCATGAAGAGGTTCTTGGAGCCAGGTTGTCCCTCAATACACCCATTATAAACTGACATGTACACGCTGGATGCTATAACATCTCTAGAAGAAAGCAACTCGATAATGAGACAAAAGCTAAATTCTCTGCAGCTTTGTTCGGTGCTTGAAAAAAATCAGAACGGTGAGTAAGTGTTTTAAGGTATAATATTCTAATGTTTCTATAGTTGCAAGATTAGTGGGGGGAAATGTATAGTGTTTAAGTAGGGAAAGAAGTTGTCATCTTATGGATAGTGTAATTTTTTTTTAATAACATCAATAGTTTGATTTTTTATTCTTTAGTTTAAGCCTCCTATAAATAACAGGTACACTCCATTTATTGTTAAAAGTAGTGGTCTTACCTTAACTGATCCCACCATGGCTCTATCTTATAAGCTGCACCAGGGTATAACCCGTTGAAGTAAGTTTAAAACCTTCGAGGGTAGATGCAATGTACACAAAACCCCAACTGTCTCAACAGTTCCCTTTACATTTATTGTTCGTTCAGTCACCTTGATAATGTTAAGCCTTATAGGTGATTTTTCTTTGTGTCTTACTCTATGTCCCCAGACTTTGTGTATTTATATTATAGACTAGGGATAAGGTAGGTGGAATTTAGACAATATATGTTTGAAGGTATTGTGGGAAACTATTTAGAGGGAAAAAAACCCATCAGTACATTTGGCTGGGATTCAAATCGTTGACCTTCCCTTCATTAGCAAACCAGACAAGGTGTGTTCTTAGCCCACATACTCACCAATGCATGTACTATAATGGTTTTGAGTTATAACCCAATTTAAAATTAAACCAAAAATTGCTGTAGACAGCGGAGTCAAGTTCCTACCCACTGGGTATGTTTATTTATCACATAGGATTTTATCATTCTCTCTATGCTAATGTGGGTGTATTATATAAGAGCTCATCCATACATCTTATATATACAGATATCCCAATAAAATGTATACATACTTTGAATGTTATCAAACATAGAAATGGGAATGAAATCAAAATGACAGCAAGAACATTATGACAAAGGCATTTCTTTAGCTGTACCTTCTATAGTTTAGTAATGGTACATTCCGCCAGATAGCATTGTAAATATGTAAATTAAAATGGTGGAGTCGAATTTATCGTTTGAGCAACACTAAGGGGATTCTTAAGTGTTATTAATAAACAGAGAATGTCAATGAGGTGCAAAGACATTGGAGAAGTGAATCTGAAACAACACGGGTAACAATTGCAAGATTGCATTACAAGTTTGAAGCTGATAGACCAGTGAAAAATGTGAATAAGGAATGGTCCAGAATACTGAGAGCATCAACGAGCAATGAAAGTGTTGCGGTAGTGCTACAGTAACGCAATCACCTAAAAGGATTAAGTCTGTAAATCTCTTGTGAGAGTGGTGCTTGTAAATCCAGTGTTACTCACATTTTGCAGTGTGTGAAGTGGAAGCCATACATTTCGGGTGGTTTTTGCACAATTGTAGAGATTTAATAGTTTGATCTGATGACACCACTTTTAAATTTAATAGTACTGTTAAGTGATAACACTGTGTACTGAGCCGCTGAAAATCCACACGTTTTATGTTTGGGATTAACAAGCAGTTAATCTTCAGGGATATCAGTGTGGTGCGGTCTCTCTTAAAAAGGAATGATAAGGCCATATTTCTTTGAAGCGACCATCACAGGTCTCACCTACTTAACAATGTTGCAAGACAAGTTCTGACTAGGGATGAGTCGTGAGTGAGTGAGTGAGTGAGTGATTAAAATTGAATGACTCTTGAACAAGAGTTGTGAACGACCAATTCTCGCTTTGCGAAAGAGTCATTCACACCGCCATTAGTCAGGCGTTTTTGTCATTCATGACTCTTTATTCACTCTCGTTCATTTGTTACTACAAAAAAATCAACTATAGATGCTTACTATCGTTACTGGATAGCAGCCCTGCCTACAATATTAAACTATTTTTCTTAACACCAATAGACATAGTTCTGTGAATTAGACACTAATAAGCTATATGATAAGGTTAATTATTATATGTAGCATGTGTAAGTAATAAAATTAAAGAATCAAACACAATAGGCTTTGAATAAATTACACATAAATCCTAATTCATTCATAAGTTGAAAGGGAAGGGACATATTTGCACACTCGAGACAGGAATTGTGAGAACTAGTTAGCGCTCGCTTGTCAAGTTACGGAGGAGAAGGGGTGAAGGGAATGGGATCGAGCCAGCCATGCGGTGAACAATATGACTCATATGAACGACTCTTTTGAGTGAGCGAGCTTATGTGAGCTAGCTTGCGCCAATGAGCTGGTTCAACCCATCACTAGTCCTAACGCCTATTAATAACCTATTTTGGGATGAAGAGCATTACTTTCAGCAAGATGATGGACCACCACATTATCACACCAATGTTAGAGATTTACTCAATGACAATTTCCTCAGGAGATGGATAGGATGAAGAGAAAGTGTGGCGTATCCACCTCAATCTCTTGACTTATCACCACTGAACTTTTACCTGTGGGGTACACTAAAGAACACTGTGAATAAAACAAAACCAAGAACACTGCGAGATGAGACACGAAAATTAAAATGCCTGTGCTGCTATTCCACTAGAAACAATACACCACGTATGTTGCTTTGTCGCACATCATTGTCAACGATGCATTGGTACTGAAGCTGGTCATTTGAACATTTGTAGCTTTAAGGTAACAACACATCAACAAGATGATGTACATCCTCTTTACTTGTTAAAATATATGGTAATAAAATGTGTATACGTTTTATTGAGGTATCCTGTTTTTGTATCTTTCAAGTATTACTACCTATTTGGAAATATTCTCGAAGCCGAATCGAAGTTCAAATATGTTTTGTTAATGGTTTTTTGCTCGTAAAAATATTACATTATGACTATGTACATAAATGTTTACACTAAAATCATTTAGAAAATGTTTTGATTGCACAAATGTTTAAGATATTTTGTTCTAATCTGATAGATCACCTGCAAATCAATTACTTTAGGTTTTTTAATATGAATATTAATTGATTCTAATGTATAGTCTATTGTGAGAGTGACATTGATACATAATTTGTATCATAGGTCTATGTACCTAAAACTTAATGTCCCTTCCATTTGTTTTGCCTTGTTTATTTCATATGTGTGTGTTTGAGTGTCATGAGAGTTGAATAGTTAGCTTATTTAATCATGAATTTAACTTTTTATTGAAAAGATAAGAATGTAAAGTTGACTATCAGGCTAGAAAATAACTAACATACAAACAATAAAGTAGAATCTCGATAGTTCAAGGTTATGAATAGTTTGAGGCAGGGATACGCCCAGATGCATGGTCTTGGGGGTCAAGGGGTGGGGGGTGGAAGTTAATATTCGAGAAACAATTTCTACAATAGATAATCAGGCATGTACAGTATATGCCCTACAGTAGCTTGAGTTAACATTATGAAGAAGGGGAGACTGACGTCATTTACAGAGCGATTGTAAAGTACAGTAATTTAAAAATAAATACTGTCGTTCTGACTTTAACTTGAATATTTTGAGAATGTTAGCCAATAATGTTTAAATGTAGTTATTAAAAACAAAATATTATAATAAAAATAATATTATACAAAATGTGCCGCTCCCTAAAGCCGCCGCCCCTATGCCCGTGCCTAGTGGGTCTATAGTGTAAATCGGCTTCTGCCCCTGCATCCAAGATATTTTAGAAGTTTGCAAGATATATTCCTAATTTTTTTTATAAGTTATTTTTATCCTTTTTCTCTATAAATTATGTGTATTCAAATTGTATCTGCACCAATTAGCGAAATAAAAGACTAACAGTTTTATTATAATAGGAAATTATATCCCTTCCCATGTTATACATTATGGCAATTTCTATTTTATTTTCTCACAGAACAATAAAGATGATATTTCAATTAGTTTTATTTTATTTAGTGAGATGTGTTTAAAGTAACACTAACTAACCACTCAAGAGTTAAAATAATTTAAAAGTGGGTTTTTTCTTCAGATTTTTAAGCATTTACATGCTAGACAAGTACTCTATTATTATACACAATTACTTTAAACAATGGGTAATTTTACACACTTTTTCATCATTCTTTAGTAGTCTTTATTTGCTAATTGAAATGTTCACAAGTCAATTAGATGAAAGCAATATTTTTACACACCTTTACAAAACAATATAGTGTATTCAAAGTAAAAATATGGATACATCTTTTACCATCACATATGCTGTATCTTCACAATATGACTAAGAGAAAGTTTTTATCTCAAATACTTTGGTAGTAAAGAATATGTTACTAGTAAATTTTATAAACTTTTATCACAAATGAACAATTCATAATAATATTGTCCTTACATTTTCATTGCAGCTCGATAGTTTAAATTATTATTTTCCAAAGTCAAATTTAAATAGTTACTATCTTCGATAGCTCTGTTGGTATCCAATATATTCATAACTACTATCAACCAAGGACTACAGCTGGATCAAAACGTATCTCACCTCCCATATATTTCAATAATAAAACTGAAGCTATGGTTCCTCTGGGACTTGAACCGCAGCACCACCTCATGAAGACCTGCACCTCCACGAGTGATGTTAGCGTAACCACCAGTTCCATCTGTGACCTGATCCAGAGCCAACACCTGTGTGATGGTGGCGTTAGTGTAGCCCCACGAGGGGTACCTCAAATCTGCCGTCACCACTTGGAACAACTTGTAGCTCCTCTTGACTAGCTCCCGGTGCAGGATACGGTCTCCATACACCCGCCAGCCCTGGGACAGGTTGTGTGAGTTGTTGCGAGTCACTTGATACTCCAAGGAGGGGTAGTAATATGCCAAGGCCCCGTTCACCACAGCTATGTGCAGCAGCAGTGTCACGCATGCCAGAATAATTGGACGTGCAACCATCACAACGTTGATATTTTCTCAAATTGGCCTATAAACTATTACAAACTATTGATAAGAATAAAATGTGACTGTCTTAAGATGAATTAATATTAGAACCAATCTTAATAGCTTAGTCTTGGCTTAATAGCTTAGTCTTGGCTATTGCCCAAAGTTCTTGGCCGTAAAGTTGCTTTAGTTATTGTCGGTCACGGTTCGTTAGTATTCCCAAGTATGATAAGCGATAATTTAAACTTCTTGTTGGTGTATGGCTCCAAGTAAAACTGTTAACAAGCACTCGTAAATGATCTATTTAACAGACACCTTCTAATCCCACTGCTTCAGGGTCTCTTTACCAGAACACCTCTCACTCTCTTCACAGTCAAGTCAACACGCTCGATGATTTATAGCATGTTTGTTGGTAGTTTCATAGAAGATATTTATATGGGATGTCCAATAAGATCATTTATTCTTTAAGGAATGATTTTCTTTACATGTTTTTATTTTATTTTTTTCCAAAAAACCTTGTCATAAATTATGTAAATAATGAAGATGGGGCTGAGCCCTATGGAATGATGACCTTCAAAAAAAACTATAATGAATAAAAATGATTACAAAACAGTTTCTTTTAAGAAATATGATCCATTAACATTATCATTATTTGTCATTGTTTTAACATTATTATAAATACACTTAAGCGGCAATATTAGTATTTAATGACTAGCCAAACTGACCCTGTAATGTATTCAAAGTAAGTTAACAAAAATACATCATCAAGCAGCAGAAATAAATGGATACTTTTTGCCCAAGAGACCCTGAATGGTACATATATTTTGAGGCATACAGTACTTTTAGGATGTGTGTGACACCAACACTTCCTTCATATGTAAATATTGCATGCCATAAAGCTATATATCTCCAAAGTAAACAGAAGCAACACATACCTTCCAAGAACAGAGTTAGTTAGTTGTATTTCATCCCTTTGCTATGGGTAAATAATTCATGGAAATATGCATTGTGTCATATTATAACATGATTTATATAGATATTTATGAAATATGATGCTGCCGACATAATTTGAGGAAAACAAATTTTCCAAAAACTCTGATGTACTTAAACCACTTTTTTTCCACAGAGAAAATGTTATTCACAAAGAGCCACTTGATGGGATGGTAATGACTGAACAAGTCTTCTACAAGTCAAATGCAAATTTTAAACTCAGCAATTTTAATTTCAGGGGTGGCCAACTTTGTTTTAATTAGGTTTTATTTAAATTTTAATATTTATGATAGGTTCGACAACTTAGCTCAGTCGGTAGCATATTTGTCTACTGAACAAAGGATCCCGGGTTCGATTCCTGGCATGGCAAAAAAAATTATCATTGGTGAAATGTGAGTTTCCCCTTTCACAGTGATGAATTAATGGACAGGGGCTGGATGTTGTGTCTGTTTTAGATGTATTTAGATTTTAAGTTATATGCTGATATAATCAGATGGTTCAAACAAACACATTAAATATCTCAAATAAATGAAAGAAAATCTATGTTAGCATTCTGGCTTGAAGAAACTCTAAAAAAAAATACAAACTTTTTTTTGTGATCAACATTGATAAATTTTTATTCATTAGTATTATATCATAAGTATTGATAATATCTATGAAAAGTGACAGCTGCAAATCACATGACTTCACATATAGAAAAAATATATATTAACTATGTTATAGTATATTTTATAAACTGTCAATTTTCCTTGCTATCAAACTCAGACTGTATGTATGTATGTATGTATGTATGTATGTATGTATGTATGTATGTATGTATGTATGTATGTATGTATGTATGTATTTGTCCTAAAAACCAGATATAAAGATGGTTTTCAATATACTATTTTTTACTGCAACACATCTTACTTCCCTTTTGGGTTATACACCTATGTACTAATTAAACTAATTTTATGGGGATTTGGAATATTAAATTTAGAATAAGGGTAACTGAATTTGCATGGGGGGAAAGTGGAAAACCATTTAGGAACAACCACCCTCAGTGCACCCGACTGGGATCGAACCTCGATCTCCCCATCTTTGGCAATCAAGTTTAGTGCAAGAGTAGCATCTCAGACCATGTGCCCACCGAAGCAGGTTTTTGGAATATAATAAATATATTTATAGTATCCAACATTGACAAAAGTAACTATATCTTTTAGAAATAAAACTTGGCACAATCCGTAAAATGTGACACCTGTAAAATATATAAAATTGTTGTATGAATACATCAAAATAGTTGACTTACATTTTTAATCATCATAAGTTTCATATTATGGTAAGTCAATCATATTTATTTTAAGAAATGGTAAGACTTTAAAAAAAGATTATAATAATGTTTTTATGTAAATTATTTGGATTGAATCATTAAAAGTTAGTTGGCAATTATAAAAAAGAATTAGACAAAATTATGACTAAAAATAGGTTGATAAGATTTGCTGTTTGACAATATTTTTCTAACTGAAATGTGAAGTGTAGAATAAAAATTGATTTAAAATACAATAATTAAAATTTTTAAATACATGAACGTTATAAAATGATTTATCAAGTGTGACTAATAGTTTAAAATTGAAAATATAGAATTTTGTATTTTCAAATCATTAAAATAAGTACCATGTTATGAATTATGATTTAAAAAAATAATACCCCATTGGTACACTTTGTATATTAAAAGCATGTCATTGATTCTATCAGAAACAATATTTACAATATTTAATTAAAAATACATGTAAATTTAAAAGTAATGAATTTATAAACACAGAGAAATGATGATGAACAATTATAATCAAACAAAAGATTATTAATTAATGGTCAAATAGCAATACAGAAACTACTAACAAATCGTGAAGTAATAACAATTAATATTAAGAATATGTTTTCATAAATATTTTCTTTAAAATGGTTGAATTTAAATTCTTATAATGAGAAACCAACAGTTGAATTTTAACTCTCGAAATGTTTCGCTATATTATAATACTATCATCAAGATTGTATCTTCGAAGCACAGATATTGTTGCTTATGTTTTTTATTTTCCTCTTTTAGAGAGTTGTGTTGCACATTTAACACTCCCTCCTGATAAATTCTGATAGAATGAAATCTAAGTCAGGGGAATGAGTGGTAATGATCAATTTTCTTCAAGAGGCAGTAATTACCTTTTTGTCAAGTGGCAGCCATGTAAAATGTGAACAGTATTCTTATCTTCATTGTAAAACCCATTATGTGTTTGTTCCCTTTTATATGTTTTCTATCCACCTTTCCTGTACCTTCTTCCAAATATGTATAGCTAACTTCCTTAGAGAAAAATGTAAAAAATATAATCCATAAATATTTAAGGATATCTGAACAATTCCTTAAGGTCTTCTTAATAAAGCTTTCACAAAAGTGACATGTTTTCTAGATTAATAGTAGCCCCTTGTTTTTTCCTGAGATTCCCTAAGATTTATTTTTTACCATTTCTGAGATGTTAACATTATTCTTTTTTATTGGGACATTCACTTTTCCAAGACCTCCACCAGTTATGTGGTTCTTTATTACTGTACAATAATAAACCTAACTGAATATCGATTTTGAGAACAGAAACTATGAAAATAAAATAAGCCATAGCCACTGTATGGTGAACAATACATTAAGGCCATATGTACAGATTTATTTTTTCGCCATTCAAAACAGTTTTCTTCTATGAAATGTTACACATCATAAATGTATTTTTATGTATTTTTGCTAACGAGCTATGAGGGTAAGAAACTTCAATTTTTACGTTTTCCAAAACTAGGTTAAGGTCACATGTTTTGAAATAAAAATTTGAAAATTGAAATTTAGCATCTTTAATACTATATCTATTTGATAAAACTGGGATTTTACCGTAGGTAGAATACTCTAGATACATATACTTAAAGTACCCTTAAAATCAACAGAATTCAACAATTGTTTATTAATACTAATTCATCTATATATATTAAATATTAGTATTCATACAATTTATAGATATGTATACTTAAGAAAAAAAAAATCAGATTTAAATATGTAACGTTTTACTGAATAACTTGATTTATGTATGACAGAAAAATATGCACTGAAATTCCAATTTGGCTCAAGGGATCAAAACTTTGTAGGGAAGTGTAGCTTAGTTGACAAGAACGGGTGATAGCCTGCCTCCACAGTTTATGCCACACACAGCAGTTACTTGAGCTGTAGTATTATAGAAACCCAAGTAATCTGCAGCCCATGCGAGATTTCCGTTTTAACGATCATTCACAAGTTGTCTCTTGAAATAATTAGCCTCATATTTTAGTGATCTTGATCTTTATATCACTGCCGGGGTTATTTCATTATTGAAACATGTTGCAATTTTTAGATTTGTGTTTTATTTGTGATCTCTATGAACTGTAAAGAAACTATATATAAAATATATATAATTATTAAAATAATAAACAATCGTTCCTTCCATCACAACCTGGAAAACTTCAATATTTGAAACCGAGAATGAACATAATGTACTATATAGGCAAATAGGTTTTATGTTTATTTATATGTTAGGGGTTTTCCAGAATCAGTAACACAGAACATACATTCTAGTAAAATATAAATGGCTGTAAGCGATCGCCCAAGGTTTCAACACATTGCATATCAAGAATGATGAAAAAAGTACTTAAGATTTGAAAGCACTTTTTACAGTCATTGCATAAAGAATCTTTTTCATGAAATTTTTTTTAGTAATTTAAGCAGTTTATAGTGTTTTAATTTCTTAGCCATTCGAACTAGTCTAGTCATTATTAAAGCAGAAAAAGGCATTATTTTATATAACTTAAATTGGCAAAACTTATTATTCTGAATACATTAATATGCATATGAAAAAAATAGTTTCACGGTCTTCAATTTAATGAAAACTGCAATTATTACCTTCAATTAAATTATCTGAGTTTTTATATATATCTATATTTTAATTAGAGGAAAGAATATTTATACTGTCAGTCAGAGCTTAAATCTCGGGTCATATGGGATTATCTGCATGTTATATTTTATTGATTACATTTTAATTAACATTAAACTTTGTGATTATCTGCATTTTAAATCATCTGGACGATTTTCCTCAAATTAGTTAGGCCTAGACTACAGGTAAATATAATGTGTGCATAAATAGTGATTATGAAAGCATTGACATATATATTTTAACTTTACCTTAAGTAGCAAACCCAAAAAGTCCAAGTGGTTACAATTAAATTGATTATATTGTTCAAATATTTGATAATTTTAGGAATACGGCAGTTTCCACGGTTAAATAGAATTATTGAATTCTAAGACATTTACAACGTCCAGAAAAAGGCCGAGAATTGATCAAATAATAAATATTACACCTCTACCAGAAATCGAATCCGAAACCCTTTGCACTGTAAACCATCCCATTAGTGACTGATGTGCCAATTAGTGAGATATCCTGTAGGCACTTAATAATAAAGGAAGGTATAGTGTCCATTATTTATGTATTTCATACACACTAAGAGAGTAATTTTAGGCCCAAGAATGATATTATAGTAGTAATTGATGTTTGCATTTGCAAGTGTGTGAGCACTTTGAATTTACATAAAATGAAAAACCGCTATTTACTATTGTAACAACAGTCTTACTACCAATGTTGTTGGGTTTTTTTGCAAATAAATAATGTAATGAAATAATTATTTCATTCACATAGGAATGTCTTTTATTACATATGACTCATAAAAAAATATCATGTGTGAGAGAGAAAGAAAGAAAGAAAGAAAGAGAACGATTTTTATTTGCATTAATTGAATCGAAATAACTGAAGCATTCTTATCCAAATAAGATGTAACTTATAAACTTATACATAATCGCTCTCCAATCTTTTTGGGCAATTTGAATTATTTTGTAATAAGGTTTTGAGGTTTTAGTTATTCTAGGGTGCAAGGAGAAAGAAAATTTTTTTAATAGTAAATGCACCCTACTTACGTGGAGAGTTTATGGGAAAACTATCGAAAGAGAGCACATGTGGAAAACCACCTAAAAATATGTAAAAATTATATATATTTTTTACTTGTCTAGGTAAATTTTTAATAAACCTACCTTTTTTTTGTAAACTCGAGTTTATTGCTGCAAGTTCCTAGTAATTTTTTTTAAATACATATTTTTGGCCTGATTCACCAAACAATTCAAGTCCTTATCGAAGTTTAGCTTTATATAATATATGCTCACTTTGAAATAATGTACTATTATGTCACATGACTTGCACAAATGAACAACGTAATCATCAGTTTTATGAAGAATTTTGAGTTATATAGGAAAGTGACGATGACATACCTAGATTATTGATGAGAACGATACTTCTGTCCAAAATAGTATAACAGGAAATATGGGTAAATATTTAATATTTTCTTAACCAAATGCAAATAATCCTACAATTTGTACCATGGATAGGTACCAACTGTGAAAAAAATATGTCCGCAAAGTTGTCCCCCCTTTCCCCCAATTTAAAAATTTGAGTTTTTTAATTGTAATTGTTTGTTCTGTTTTGATAGGCCCACAAATGATATGTTTACATTGGTGGGGCCAACTTCACGGTAACCTCCCCCCCTTCACCCCCCACCAACTTTGGAAAATTTACATTTTTATGGTTACGATCGTTTGTTCTGGATTGTACCGCAAAAAAGGCTCGCTTGTTCCACATTTGTTTTTGCACAAATGAGACATGAACTTGTGACACTTGGTCTACTCATGAGGGGCCAACTTCACGGTAGCCCCTCCACTTTGAAAAATCCATGTATTTACGATTACATTCGTTTGTTTCAGATTGTCCCATAAAAATTTCGTTTGTTCCGTTTTGATAATCTCACAAATGGTATGTTTACATTGGTAGTGCCAACTTTACGATATCTCTCTCCCACTTTTGAAAATTGAAATTTTTATGATTGAGATCTTTTGTTTCAGATTGTTAAGTGTTTTTTTTTTACGTTTTGATACGTCCCCAAAATTAATTATACTTTAACATTTTACATCCATGAATTTGTCCTCCTCCCATTTTAAAAACTGTTTTTTTTATGTTTACAGTACTTTTTCTTCGTTAGTTCCAGATTGTTCTGAAAAAAAAAATCAGTTTTTCTGTTTTTATATGCTCACAAATGTTATGTTTACTCTGGACCTCTATGAAGCTGCCTCACCGGCCTTTTCCCCTAAAAACATTTTTTTTTAAAATATGATTGCAATAATCTGTTCTTTGCTTGTTCTGGAAAAAATAGTTTGGTATGTTTTTATACACCCATAAATTGTATGTTTACATTGCACATCCATGAAGTTGACCCC
>CABFOV010002876.1:0-16545 GCA_902141375.1 Timema poppense | reverse complement strand
GGGGGGGTTCTACCGTGAAGTTGCCCCACTCCCCAATATAAACATATCATTTGTGAGTTTATCAAAACAGAACATAGGAAAATTTTTGCGGAACAATCCAGAACAAATGATTGCAATCATAAAAACTTGAATTTTTAATGATGGACCAACCACGGAGTTAAGTGATGTATATCCAGCCAGAAATGTAATCGACGAGAACTTTACTGAATGTATTGCTCTTTTTGCAAGCTAATCAACACATCCCAGCCCTTGTTACTCTGATGCTTCATCACTGACCAGCCAACAAAATTATCAAACCCTAAGTTCAAACATTTGACCCACGCAGTATCAGCTTACGTTTGTGCCTGTGTGCTGACACAACAAGGCTGCTTGATGTACACTACCATAATAAAGTTGAAGTCATGTATCCATGCGAAGCTCTAGATTTACCAGTGGTAGTAATGCCCTTAAAAGAGCCAAGCCAACACTAATACTATTATTAACAAGACACCAGAAAGGCAAGTAATTGGTAAGGGTGCCACATGGAAGAGCGCTGTGAAGCGTGCAGACGTTTAGAAATTCCAGTTTTTTTATTAAATGGTTTGATATTTTTAAGTATGGTTTTCACCAAAATGTAGGTGAAAGTTCTGACCAGTTAAACACTTTATATCAAACTTTAAAGCATTTTAAGAAAATGTGGGATAACTTCTATAAAACCCTAAGAAACAATTCCATATTATCTAGGAATTTTCTGTGGTGACCTTATAAAAACCTGATTTTAATTTCAGAGGAAGGCTGCATCTAGGTTTTAACCTTTTGCTTTTATTTCAAAAGTACAAATATTCACATATATTGTCAGTGATTTTTTTAAACTTTTTAAATGGTCAAACACCTGCCAATAATTTTCGCCTACATTCTGTTGGAAAAGATATTTTTTTGAAAATCTTGAATAATGCGGGATTTCTAAATGTTTGCAGCGCCTCTCAGTGCTCTTCCATGTAGCACCCTTAATGCTATTGTGTACCAGGTACTAAGAGAGAAAGCTTTTACCTATTACATGTATTCAAGTTAGATGAGCTGGGGAGTAAATTTTCAATTGACAATTTGATGAGCAAAGGGAGTTTTTTTCAATTATAATTGTTTAACAATATCTCGCTAATTTTTTATTTAGCACCGCATCTTACTACCTGTTCGGGTTATACGCTTTAAGTACTAATTACTCTAATGGATTAGGAACTGGGAAGGTTGAATTAGAGGAAGTGAACCCACATTTGCGTGGAGGGAGTGTGGAATACCATTTAAGAAAAACCACCCCCAGTTCACCCGACCGAGATTCGAACCTCGATCTCCCTGTCCTCAGCAGTCAAGCTTCAACACGACAAGCGCGTTAGCCAACTACGCCACCGAGGCGGGTGTCTCGCTAATTAATTGCTATGATATTCCTTTGGAATTCATATCTCCCCTCATATAGTCTTGGATTAAAAGACATGCAGTAGATATCACATATATATAGAAAAACACTGCACACAACATATCTGAACATGAGACGCAAGAAATTTCAAGAACAAGGACAGTTCAGCAGTCAGGATACTAGCAATGAAATTACTGTAAATAGCTTATTATTTATTTGTTTTGCAGGCACTTTGCATAAATATGGTTATTAGAAATAGAGATGGGTTTAATCCAATCTTTTTAAATTCAAAGCTGATTTTGCATAATAATCCCAACCCTTGATTTAAAATTTGAATACTAGAAAATATTATGGTGGAAAGTGACTTTGCTCTGGTTTGTCTCTGGGTTCATCATTAAGTTAGATTAAATTAAATTAAATATGATTGAAAGATAAGACCTGAATACGGGAGTTGAACCTAATGTATTTGACTGAGCCATGATCTTATCACTGAGCTATCCAGGATTTGTCCCGCCCTCATGGTCAATCTTCGCTCATAGTTTAAGACAGAGTCTGTGATAGACATGTGACTTCATAGACTTCTAGAGATATCATTGAACTACAGCTACCAGTGACGCAAGGCCAGATTTATGCTACGGTTGTACAATATTAAATTGTACAGTGTTGGTGAAAATACATAAAATATTTACAAAATCCATTAATTATATATGTACAGGTATGTAGACCTGGATAAAATCTTTGCTACTTTTCTTTTAGTCATAAATAAACACTTCCTAAATACCTTTAACAATTAATAATAGATACACAATATTAACTTTAAGGATTTCATAAAAGAGTATTAAGAGAGCAATGGTATAGGCAGTATTAAATGTTATATTATGATCCATTTAGTTTTACATATCATTAATAAAATCTTTAGTTACTATAATATAAAATTCAAATCAATAGTTGTTGTCCATAATTTTGATAGAGATAATTGTTCATATCCATTCACAACAAAACTCTACTCGTTAAAATCTAACATAGAGAGTCATGATGTTTTATAATTAGTGCACAATAATTCTCAGAGCAATGGTTGAAACCAAGCCATTTTGTTTTGGTAGTCACAAACACTTGTAATCAACCATGATCACAAGATCATGAAAGCGCTTATGTCACAAACATCGATACCAATTCAATCATGAAAATGCGTGTGTATTTTTCTTCTTGGAGCACATTGCAGATTTTTCTGATTAAAACTCGTAAGATAGTGGGTTCTTCGTGCCGAAGATGTCAGAGTTTTAATCCTGGTAGTGGCAAGGTATAACAATTTAAAAAATAATATTAGTAGGCTGTGAATTTATAAGCAAGAAATACTAGCAAAATATGCATATAATAATTGTACTCTTAAAACTGAAGTATGAAAGGTAAAGTGGTAAAAGTTTGATAGCTTGCCTAACCACCTTAGTTGAACTTTGCACTACATACCTGTATCACTATATAGTGTCGGTTGCAAATAGGCTACATAAATGGAATCAAAGTAGTAGTAAATGTTCTTTTACAAAGAGAAAAATGTGCAAAATCCACAGTCTAGTTTTAGAAACCTACAATGTAGAGTACACAATTTTTCTAATTGTTTTAAACATAATCATTTTCAAAATATTAATTGTTTACTATTTTAAATCTAAAAATAGACTTTGGTTCACTAAAATAAAAACATTATAAATAGTGGAAATTATTTGTTCATCAATGCCAATTTGCTCGAATAAGGATGATATCAGACGGGGGATCCACCTTGGAGGTGCCATCCAGGTTGCAACACTTGCTCGCGATCCAAGTTTATGGAATACAATTTAGTATAAGTATGAACCCCGAAGAGATAGCAGTGCTTACGTATATGTATATGGTTGGAAATAAAATTAAGGGTCGGCTATTTTGGGTACATCCTATTCTAATGGAGAAGACGGGGTCACATTTATTTTTTTACCCAATGTATCCCCATACTAAAGAAGGAGCCAAATTTTTCAATTCTTGCTGTAAATCTCATGCATAATTTGATGAGCTGCTTGATATATTAAGAAATAGTATGGTGGTGATGATGATGGTTATGGTGATGATGATGATGATGATGATGATGATGATGATGATGATGATGCAAACAATTTCATATGAAAAAAATTATTTTTTTCACAACAACAAAATTACCTTGAATTAAAATTTTTGAAAATTACAGATGTCTGTTTTTGGTATTAACCTCCATTTTTTAATTAGCATTTTGTATGCTAGGGCAAAATAAATTATTTTTTAATTCATTTATTTACTAACATAAAACAAAAGGATACAAAAAAAATGCTATTCAGGGAACATGAACCTTAATACATTATGCCTTATCAAGTACACTTAATGACATACAAAATATATACTTAATACACAAATAATACAAATTAGAACCAGTTCCTCTCAAAAAGTTCTATGTCAAAAAAGGGCTCATTATTGAGGTACTCGATTAAGTTGAAACGAAATCAGATTCAAATTGTTAATCAGCACTTGTGGGTCATTTAAGAAAAGGATGATCAGTTGTGTAGTGATTAAATTAGAACTACAAGGTTGACTAACAATTTGTAGCTGAGTATATGTAAGTATTTTAGTATTGGTAGAAGTGTTTTGTTGAAGTTGATATTGAGGATGATTCATCTGCAGAGCAAGATTTGGTTGATAAATTTCCATTATGGCATCAATGACCACCATCAACTTTTTTTTTTTTTCATTCCAAATCGAGTGTGTTCAGGGAGTTGTTTCGAGGGATTTAGCAATGGTAGAAGAAACATCCTATCAGAGTCATTTTCAAATTCTAATACTCGTTCTTCCCCACAGTGAGCACTCCTCTCCACAGCACTTAATAGTCTCTCAGCCACTGGATCTTGTTTGGTTTTTTGGAATTGGAGAAGGAAGTGTTGAAGACATATTGTGTTATTATTCTTCTGTGAGATATTTGGTGGTTTCCTTCGAGGCAATGACCTTTTCCAAAAAATATATTTGATTGAAAAATATGTATACAGAATGTTTTCTTGATCCTGATCCAGATTTGACATCCCTTTGAATTTTCAGCTTCTATCCTATTCCTTCATCGCCTTTGTAATTGTTGACCTATAACAATGTAAAATACAAACTAACATTAGTCATAATGCAACATTTAAAAAAGAATTATAAAGTCAAGCATTCCTAATAGCTATCTCTTTTACCCCATGTTTCCTCTATCCCCTACATTAGTTTTGTAATATTTTAAACATGCGTGTTCTGACTTTCAAAAGTATTTTATTTGGTTTGTTTCAGACTTCTGGCAACTAGATGCAGCATTACAGATTTACACTATTCCTTC
Source organism: Timema poppense (assembly GCA_902141375.1). Classification (NCBI taxonomy): domain Eukaryota; kingdom Metazoa; phylum Arthropoda; class Insecta; order Phasmatodea; family Timematidae; genus Timema; species Timema poppense. The sequence continues at coordinate 11,797 of CABFOV010002876.1, read as the reverse complement.
AGTTTGGAGAGCTAAACTGTTGGAGGAATTATAAGAAAAGTTTGTCAAGTAATATGGACAACAATGAAGGAAATGTGTATGCCCCAACCTACAAAAGAAAATGTGTTAAATAATGTTGAAGGTTTTAACTGCAGTGCTTATCCCGCTGTAAAAGAGCCATGGATAGTAAACATATTAGAGTTATACAATCAAAATAGAGTGGTTCACATTGCTTCAATTACAAAAATATATATATTTCATTTGTATTAATAACAATATGAGACACTGATTATACTTTTACATATACAAAAGTAGGATTGAGTTGAAGATCAAGTGATTCTTCTATTTTCAATCAGACGCCATTTTACAAATATATTATAGATAGTAGGTTACACATCCTTGTTCCGAACTGCATCTCAAGAACTACGGTAGCGATACAATTACACCTTTCCTGTTTGTTGAAGACAAGGCATTTGCTCTATAAAACGTACTAAGACCGTATGGTGGAAAGATTCTTTCAGAAAAGAAAAAAAAATTTAGCTATCAATTATCTAGGGCTCTTCAATACAGTGAATGCAGTTTCGGTATACTCGTCAACAAATGGTGAATCCTTCAATGCCCGCTCAGTGTTGACATTGAATTTGCAATAGACATTGTAACAGTCGGCTGTCTATTGCATAATTTCATTAGGAAAAGAGAAAGATACAATCACAACACCAAATCTTCGAAATTTGGATCAATATAACATGAGTAGGGAAAATCATCAGGCAATAACAGTTTGAGATAATTTCGCTAATTATTTTGTGAGGGAGGAGGGAGAACTTCTATGGCAACATAATATTATAAAATGTTGATTTTTAAAACCAATTTGAGTGCTAAGTATTTAGCAGAGATTGTTATTAGTACACCTCAATTCAAAATTGTACTTACCAATTTTTCTTTTTTGTTTCTTTTTATCATTTGATGCCTCTTCTTCATTGATAATAAAGATTAACCAACTCTTCCTATGAGTTCTTATTTTCTCTGTTTGAAAATCGTGTGAGGAAACATCCCATATTGCTGGACGCTATTGAATTTCATAAAGGAAGGCTTCAATGTCAAGCGCCAAGGGGCTGCTTCTCGTGGTGTTGTGAGACAGACCGAATAAAAACAACAACAGGGTGATGAGGTGGTGGTGCCCTCTGTAAGTAGCCCGCTGATTCACAGATGGTTGACCATAGCATGCAACTTAGTGGGTGGCGGCACCCCGTCTGACAGGTGCGATAAAAATGCTCTTACCCACTGGATCGTGCAGCCCGGGTGGCACCTCTCAGGTAGCCCTGTCCGATACCAGCCTTACTAAGGAGGTGGAGATTATGTGTTTTTTATGACTTATAGCTTATGAGTCCAGAGCCCAAACATTGATAATATAAAAGTTATTTTTTAAAACACCCATGACATGAAGCTTCTAAAAAATTAACTCAAATTTTTAAAAAATTATTGAAAATGTATACCAACAGCCAGAATGAATGCACACTTCTAAATCAAATGTGTGCTTTACAAATAGAAACTTATGAAAAGTTTTTAACAAATACACTTGTCTATTTTGCCAATATTAACCTTGATTTACAAATATCGACTTCACAAAAAAAAGTCACCCCCTCCCAACACAACCCTTTCCAGCCTAGTTGCAGTGTCTCACCAGGCATGTGTAATTTACAACCATAAAAGCAAAAAAGAGTCAAAGCTAATTGCCTGAATTATCTTTTCATTGGGACAACTGTGTGATTAAAAATACACTTATTTAACATAAATGCCGATAGATTACTCAAAAAGGGCAAAAACTTAGATATTAATCAAAATGGCAAAAAAACGACCAAAACATGACATATGGAAAACGTTTTGAGAACAATAGGGTCATGAACAGAATGTATGTACATACGAGCATGAGAATGTACCAATAATAAGATGGCATGTCATCAAAATCCAGGCTCAGCTTATGCCATTATTCCTACCAATGGGAGTAGGGGAGGAGGAAGGGCTAGGCTGTGTCTTTAGACCTATTCGGGTTATATGCATACATTAATTTTGCTACTGGATAGGAATAAGGAAGGTAGAATTTTAGAGGGAATGTATCGGCTTTGCATGAAGGTAAAATGGGAAACCATTCAGGAAAATGTATACAACCCAAATGGGTAGTAAGATGCAGTGCTGATGATGATAATAATAATAATAATAATAATAATTTAGGAAAAGTACCAAACACCGATTTGGGTTTTGGGACTGGTCTTAAAAAATAAATAATATACAACACATATACATTATTTAATAACTAGGATCCTTTTATGCAATAGATACAGATTAAGCTCAATAAACATACATGTACGGTATTTTTTTTAAAACCATAGGTTCATGGCACACCTACTGAATTTTTTTTTTAAAATGTAATATAGCACCTAGCGGCTCCAGGGACACATGGGATAAATGTAAATCTCATAGATTATAGTTTACCCGTGATGGGGGCAAGGTGTGAATCCCTGCCATCTGTACTGACTACTGAATGTTTTTAGTTAAATGATTTTCCAATTTCCTTCCCAACTAATATGGATATATTCCCTTTGAATACATCTTCCCTATTCCTACCCCACTAGCAGATATATTCCCTCTGATTTTTCCCCATCCCTACCCCACTATCGTAATTAAATGTAGATAGTCCAGACGTATTGTTGGACTTGTAAATACATAATAAATAATAATATAAAGATAGCCATGAACATCAGAGCCACACTAAAAACATAAGTTACCAATTTTTAACCCTATAAAAGTCCCTTTTTTCTACTTCATTGCCCTAAAGTACTATTTGGTATTAAATATGTACAATAAATCCTTGAAGCCAGATACAAAGTAAACTAAAAGAATTGTACCCAAGTTTGCACAAATAGGGAAACAATTCTTTCATATTATAGCCAACTATCCTCATTTCTTTGACATTTGTGTGAATATGTGAATATTCCTAACGTATTTTAGAAAGTGAAACACACAATTCTTTTAAATATATATTATTTTCGCCCCACATAGTATTACCCGATCGGTCTTTCGGAATTTAATGGGGTGTGTGAGAGAGTTTTAGATTAAATGTACTCACATGTAGGTGGAGGAATAATAAGAAACCAATTACAAAAAAACAATCCCTCAATACATCTAACTAGGATTTGAAAGCCTACATACAACTAGGATTCGAAAGTCAACTTCCCCATTGCCAGCAAATTAAATGAGACGAGAATAAGACCAGATGAAGAGAGCTTCATTATCATTATTTGCAAACCTGTGATATTTTTGAAAGTGATGCTCTTGTTTGGCAGCAGTGCCTATGCCAGCGCAATTTCAAGAGCGTGAAAGTAAAGAGTGATGGAGGTATTAGTGAGAGATGTACATGTTCATCTTTTACATCTGTTACCGTTTCCATCCTATGCCCTGGTTCAGTTTTTTATTCAAGTCATATATTTTCTACTACCGACTTGCTAGGCCTGTCGTAGCTTCTTATGCCTTATAATCTAACTTAAGACTAGAAGAGGCACAACATACAGTCCCAGGTTAATTCATCACTGTGAAAGAATAAGCTTACATTTCACCAATGATAATTTTTTCAGTCATGCCGGGAATCGAATCCAGGACCCTTAGCTCAGTAGACAGACATGCTACGGACTGAGTTAAGAATTTACATGTTCATCTATAGCAAGTTATTAAGTAAAATATAACAAAATCAAACTCATACAGCTAATAGGCTTGGAAAATTTTATAAATATTATTTCATTAGTTAAAACAGTTTTGAAATTAAATTAAAAGATATTAAAAATACTTTTTGGAACTAAAACATAATTAGAATTAGTTACATTGAGAAAAAAAAATTTGTTTTCTCTCAAATATTCTGATACAGCATTCGCCTTAGATCGAAAAATGACACTTGAAAAGAAAAAAGAACCTCGGTTACAAACCTATTCCTATACCTACTAGCGGTGTTAATCATTTCATACAACATGAATGCTTTGAGGGACAACTTGACCTACTCCTGCACCTACTATTAATATGACAACACAGTTTCTTGAAAACACAACCTTCAATGCTTTTTACAGCTGGTATTATTAGAGCAGAGTCTATATAAATTCCACTCAATGACTCCATGCGAATATTGTCCAACCTTTCAGATGTGCCTTATGTAGTGTTCACTTGATAAATGTACCCCTACCTGCCCCACCGCCAGCTATTAACTGACAGACCAGGTGTGACTCTGTGTTCTGGTTAATGATGGGCTTGAACATTGACTGCGCTGTTTCATACACCACCATATATAGGCCAAACGTTGGAATATCTCTAAATAAATGAATCAAGTGTATGTTGGTAACAAACATGAAAAATATTACACAAGTTTTTGTATAGATACCCATTAGAGTTTAGAGGACATTTATAATAAACTTACTTTTATAAAAGACATTAAGATATAAAACCGACAAAAAAATTTTTTAAGCGCATCAGCCTAAAGATTGCTCTTTTAACTTTTAAATAGTAACTTTATAGTGTATCAACGATAAATATTTCTCAATTTTTAACCAAAATCAAGTTGGCCTCAATGTGAACACAATGAATGTGACATTATCAGTCATGGGTTAAGTTGTAATATCACTCACCGCCACATCATGACAGGGAGACCACGGTACAACCCTCGTACCCCATAATCCCGATAAGTGCTGGACAGGCACTCCAGGGGGCCACGATAGCCCAACTCAGGGTTATTGCCCCATGTTTTACCTACAGAGGTGTGGGAAAATTATACACACATTAAACTAAAACAATAATTAATGTTTTAACTGGACAAAACATGATATATTATACCTGTAATTAAGACTGGCTATAGGTGTGGGATATTTATAGACCCCTTTATACTCGTGCACCTTACTCATTCAATATATATCATCATTTAGCATATTTTGTCACTATTTTTTGATTGGTTTGCTACAGCTCTCCACTTTTGCCTATCCTGAGCCGAGTCTTTTACATCTTTGTTCTTGCGAAATTCTTGTCCTGTCTGGTTCATGTATCTCATTCTTGGTCTTCCTATTGCATTTTTTTTCCCCTTCATTATATCCTTATAAAATTAACTAAATCAAACTCTCATGCTGAATGCCCAAATATTCATTTTTTTTTCTTAGTACATTTGCATACTTTGTACCCATTGTCACATATGCAGCAGAGTTATGAACAATGAATTTAAGAGAAACTAGGAAAGTGAAGGTTATGGGAATTAAGTTTGTGAGAAGCACGTTAGCTGTCACGAGGATAAACAGGATAAAAAATGATGTAATCCAGGAAATAGTGGGAGAAGAGGGAGCACATGAGATAATAGAGAGCACAACCCTGAGATGTTATGGGCATGTAATGAGGATGTCAAAAAAATTTATGTAAATGAAGTATGTAGGAAAAATACTGCCAGGATGGCCAAGAAAGAAATGGTAGGAGCATATCATAGAAAGTGTGTATGTGAGAGGAAAAGAATAGAAATAATTAAAAGAATAATAATGGTTGAAGGAGAGAGGACGGCAGCATTTTAAACCGACCTGGCCACTTGCCAGAAACAGTTGATTATGAGTGCATCTGTGATATTTTCAACCTTCTTCTATAGTAACACATTTCAAATGCTTCTCATATTTTATTTTCAGTTCTATCAATGGCCCATGTTTCACTTGCATACAAATCAATGATTCATATATAAACCTGAAGGAATATTTCCTTGATTTCTATACTTATTTTCTTTGAGGACGATAATATATTTTTTCTATGGAAAGCTATTTTTGCCTGCACTATTCTACCTAGTAAATATTTCTTTCTGCTGTTATATTACTTATTATCCATCAAAATGATGTTAAGTGCTATAGCCTTATTCCTATCTTAATCTGCCTTGTATTTAGTTTACTTCACATGATTACTTTTGTTTCGTTTGCTCTTCATATAAAATCCATTTTTCAGTATGTTACCCATTCTTCTCAACAGTTCTTGGAGATCTTCTTTATATGCATCATAAATCAAAATAAATATATTAACTTACCATCTTATCTATGTGGAAATAATTGTTTGTAAATATATCTTCATTAAACTTTGAAATTTTACTTCAACTAGATCAATGGTATATAAAACATGTAAAATTGAATATTCTTAACTACTACTCATTCAAACTATTAATATATTTTTATGAATCAAATAGCCAAACCTATTGAATTTGTTGGTTACGGTTTTAGCCGCATCTAGATATCATATTCTGTAAATTTAAAAATGGCACCTGGATTCCTGTGTCCAGGTGTCATTTTTTAATTTACAGAATAGAATAGGCCTATTAATATATTTAAACTAATAAGGTAAAGATCAAGAAGGTAGAAATCACAGGAAATGTACTCACATTTGTGTGGAAAGAAAGTACTCATATTTGGAAAACCGCCTTTAGTACATTAGGCCAAGATTCAAACTCCAATTTTCCCTTCATCTGTAGTCCAGTCTATTGAGAGAATGATGTCTAATCACATTCAACCAGTGATGCGGGTATCAGAATTTTAATTTGTTATTAAGTAGTGAAGTATTGTACCTGTTTGTGTCTGTAGTTTGATCTTGACAAGATCAACGGGACAGGCAAGTGATAATTGGACAAAGCCCGCCACACTCCCGGCCAGCCACACATCCAAATGCCAATGCTTGTTACAGACCCCTCCTTCTGAACTTGTTCTTCTCGTGTTCTCGTAGCCTCGCGATTGTTGGATGTGACTCAAACAATTGCCATACACACCAAAGAAAATAGAGTTTAAGGCTCCTGCAGTCAATAGTGGGAAACCTAGGCCTCTGTAAAATCCTCTCACCTGTAGTCATACAAGAATCATTTATTACTTTTAAGCCTAAAAAAAACCTGATTTTTGTATAATTATTGTATTTACTGATGATATATTTACAAATAAAATTACATTAAACATGATTACAATATAATTATATATTTTTGATAGAGGTCCTATTTTAAGAAATTGCTGTAACATTAATTTTAAATTATACCCTGGATTTAATTTACTGTACATTTAGTTCAAGTATTTAATTAATCCAAGTACAGCAATGTTTTGTAATTTAGTTATTTTCAGTTTAAAGAATCTTGTGCAGTTATTGTGACTCAACTCAGTAGGCTACATGCCAGCCTACAGTATTCACACTTTGCTGAGCCCAAATTAAGAGCTTAACAATTTATACAAATTTGTCCATGAATAAGAATTTATCTAGGAATATATAATTTAAGACTTTAGTAGATAGGTGTTTCAATGTAGGCCTAACTTGTAAAGAAAAATGTTAAATTCAAAATTCAAATCTAATTTTAATATCCATAAATGTGGTGTTTTTTTATCTACCCAACTTGAATCATTTTAATAAATTTGGAGCATATATCATTTTATATTCAGGCATTTATAATTTTGGATGTTTTCTAACCCGAAATGTTTTTTTGGTCAATTTTCCAGAAGAGTGGATTTTATTACCAAAAATTAATATTTATAACATAATAAAATATATAATAATTGAAGTTAAAGCCCATTAGTTTAGCATGTTCCTTGAAAATTACTTGATGGTGTCTGCCCGCAAGCGAACTATATCAACCAAGTGGTCACCATTAATAGCGATGATAGTGCCAACATTTGCGGTTAGAGGGTGTGATGTGGTCTTCACAAAGAGCCCTATGGCCATTAGTCTCAGTTTTATAAACCAGAGCTGCTACTTCCTTATTCAAGTAGCTCCTCATTTGTCTTCATGAGGCTGAGTTTAAACCAGAGCTGCTACTTATTTATTCAAGTAGCTCCTCATTTGTCCTCACGAGGCTGAGTTTGACCCTAGAATGCCGATTACAGGTATATCTGGGTTTGAATCCTGGTCAGGTGTATTAAGGATGTTTTTTCCCAAAATTGTTTCCCACCCTTCCTCCATACAAATAAGTGTACACTTCTACCAAATTAAACCTTCCTCATCTCTAACTCATTAGTGTAATTAGTACATATGTGTATAACCTGAACAGAGAGTAATATGTGATAAAAAAATAATTAAGTTAACACTTATCATAATGGAACAAATAAACTAAAAATAACAAGCTATGGCCTCTGGGGTTCAGGAGATGAAGACTATTTCCATTCACTAATAGGGCAATACATTTTAGTGAATTTACACCAGAACCAGTGGTCTGTTGGCTCACAAATATTGGTTTCTAGGGACAAAGTTGAATTTCAAATCTTGTCCCCATTCACTAAGGGTGGTTTTTTCACTTCCTCTCCAAGACCCTGAAGGAGCCTCTAAACTTTTCTGTCCATGTACTCACTCCTTCATGTTTTAGTGTTTGATAAGCAATTTTCAATGTTCCAGAGTCTCGGAAAGTTTGATGACGTATTTTAACAGTGTCAGCGGGGTGACCAACTGCAAGGCCGCAAACGCCTAAAATAGTATTCCAAAGTCAGTGAATAATGCCAGAATCATTATCAACTAAATATAACATTTCCCCTTGGACTTTTAAATGCAATCCATCACAATGCGCAATAATTTAACGTTAACTTCACGTTTACTTAAGTTTAATTTAAAAGTTGTCCATCTAGGAGCACTTCTATGTTTCGTTACATTGGGTAAAGTGTAGACCTAGGCCCTACAATGTGTTCCTGCCAGCCAATCATGTTAAGAGCAGCGTCAATAAGGCTATTTAATATTTCAATTTTTATTTGTTTATATTTTCAGACACCATTTCAGTATAGTTCGTTTGTCGACATCTCGCGAACACCAAAACGTTGTAGCCAATTCATACAAATTATTTTGTAGTCCCAGTAAGTTTCTATTGCAAATAATTATAATCTGAATAGCCTTAAATGCTCGAGTTCCATTTTAGTTTTCAAACATTCCAATTTTTTTTTTTTAACATAACAACTTGAGTAAAACAAAGACAATGAATTTTGACTCTTTGAAAACAAATTGTTTACTAAAATAAACTCCAAGAAATACTGAAAAAGCTGTCTGCAGACAAAAAAGAAACAAAAAAGGGAAGTTTTAATCTTAGTTTAATTACATTGTGATGGCTTCCATTTAAAAACACAGCGAGAATTTTTATTTCATTACGTTATATTTTATAAACAATAAATTGATTGATATCCCAGCATAGCAGAGTAGAGATTTATAAAAAGTCAATTTACATTTTCCCCAAATATCAGTTTGATTAAACTGTAAAGGTGTCATTTTTTAACCATATTTAATATAGTTTGAATGTTTGTATGACATCAGTTGCTAATGTGTTATTTATTCAGCCATGTGAACATTATTAAAGTGAATCTCTCCCATCTTTAAATTAATATACATTACTATTTACTGAAAATATCCACAGCTGATTTAACACTACTCACAGACATTTGGATATTAGTCTAAAAATAAAGAAAATGTGTGAGGTATCAAATATAATACCTGATATCCAGCCAGCAATAAAATCACAGAAATTTATATGAAACATTCTTCAAAGAAAATTTTAAGGCAACTGTTATCAGTTGACCTATTATAGGCTACATTCTTTTCTAGATAAGGTAAAAAAAAACTTAACTTGATAGTCTACTCAATAGTAATAGCCTATTATTAAATTATATGAATAAATAGATATTATTTAGATTATATGGAACACATTTAATAATTAACCAAAACCAACATAAACTAGTTACTTTTGATTAGTGCACCCTTTTAAGAACAAAATTAATCAACATAAAATAAAATTATAGTAAAAAATAATAAGTGATGTAGTTTAATACATATTATTTTATTTGTATTGAGTGTTTTTATTTAACAAGAACTGTCAGAAAAGAAAGAGAATCGATTCACTCGATGATTCGCTATACTTTGAATCGGTAGATACAAACGATTAACATAAATAAAAATCGATGGCTCACCTAATCGATTATATTCGCCCATTCTGAGTGATATCAATACATTGCAACGGACCAAATCGTGATGCAAAAGTTTGTCGTCTGCTTTCTAGCGAAAGGACAGATTTAACGGTTCCTTCAATGTTCTTGTGTAAAAACGTGTTTCTAGTGAATAAATGTATTATTGTTTGAAAATAAAGTATTATACTTGGCTGGAGACACATTTACATTAAAGGATACGCAATTCAGTTTTAAAGGTAATATCGTGCAAATAAGAGTTAAAATCTTTAATATGTTAAAATATGTAGCTATCACCCTTGTTGTTTACATTCTGCTGCCAAGATTACAATATATGTATTATTGTTATTATTAGCACAGCGTCTTTCTACACGTTCGGGTTGTATTGTACGCACTTACGCTAATGTGTACTGGTAGGGTGATTGTAAGATGAACTGGAGGAACTACAGTTTAACGTGGGACGGGAGCCACGGTGGAGGCATTCTACACATTCACAAACTGTGTTTATAACACGTCTTAGCAGAGGTGAAGGAAGGGTTTGGAAATCAGATAAATATGTCCCGGGACCGAGGATTGAACACCGAACCCCAGCACAGAAGTCTGACAGCTTACCCCTAGACCACCAAGTCACCTGCATTATATTTAAAACTGGTGACTAGCTTATTTATTGGTTTCAGAAACTACAGAATATATAAATATCGATAACTAACATTAAAAAAGAGTCGCATAAAACTTAATTACATTTGTTTGAATGACAAATGGTGTGTATTTGTTTTACATTCAAATTATCAATTAGGTTTTACAATTGTAGGAAGTATAACTATATTATTACCATATATTTATAAAGTTGGCTCTTAACTTGTATAGTCTATTGATTTCAGAAGGCATATTAAATGTAATGTTCGGTAACTATCATATAATTAAATACGGTAACTTAAAACTTAATAACATGTGTTTGAATACCATACTTTGTGTAGTAGATCTACATTCAAACTAGTATTTACGTTCAAGGGCTTGGAGTTATTATTATATTACAATATGTTTAAGTTGGCTCACAGCTTGTATATTGCGTTCAGAAACCATATTTTAATTAATGTTTGATAACTGTAATGAAATAAAGTCACTAAAAACTTAGTACTTTGTTCAAATGACATAATTTGTGAGAAGTCTTAAGTTCAAACTATCATTTAGGTTATAGGTTCGTAGGAAGTTTTATTATATTAGTCAACCTCGACTTATTTAAAGAAACAAGTCACAAGTGTTGAACTTAGTTATGCTCTTCAAACATTCTACTAACACATTCATTTCGTTGAATAAATAATACAATGATATATCTCTAAATTCATAAAAATTAGCGAACGATGTTGAAATGTCACGTTGCCTTGTATGTGTAAAGAGAGAAAAAGATACTTGAAAGTGTCCTTCTCTATTACACAATGGTGTGCTGATGACAGTGATCTCTATATTATACTGGATGGGCATAAACGTACGCATTGTCAAAGACCAAGACGTAAGGGTCAAGTATATTGTCCGCTTCATTGTAAGGGGAGAGATTAAACGATTTCTTCATGTATCTGATTATTATAACGGTTATTGTTTGAAAACATTTGCCCGAAGAATCATTTACATTAAAGTATATACAATTCAGTTTTACACGTAATACTGTAGACATAAAAATAATATCTTTAATATATTTAAATATGTAGTTATTGGCTATTAGCTTGTATATTGGTTTCAGAAACCATATTATATTGAAAGTTCGATAAATATAATGAATAAGGTAGGTATTGTTAAAATATGCAATTCTATGCAAGGATATTTTCTAGCTTAGGTTGGTACCATCGTTAGATGTGTTGTTCGTTTTATTT
>CABFOV010002875.1:28254-56978 GCA_902141375.1 Timema poppense | reverse complement strand
CCCCCGAAACATTTCTATATCCGTTCGAGTTATACATATATATTGATGACGTCAGTGGAGTAGTGGTGAGGAAGGTAGAATTTCAGAAAGATGTGCTTGCATTTTCATGAAGAAAGTTAGGGCGACCCACCCGATCTGAATACGAACCCTGATATCTTCGTGAACGGGATCCCAATCTGTTGGCGTGAGGGAGCGACGCTTTGGAAACGGGTTTTCTCTTTGTTTATCGTTCATTCCATCTTTGGTAATGATCCAACCGAGTAACGTATGGGTTTTAGAATCTCTATGATTGGGGTATCTCAATTTGAATATACTACAAACTAAGTTTAATATTTTATTTTGAGATGTAGCAAAGCGAATTTAGGCCCACTGTTCTTAGATCTCAGGTCTTTGTATTGCCTCTTAAGAGATTGTACTATCCCGCGCGCTCGAGATCTAGTCAAAAAATCTAATATTCATGGAAACTCTACACCTTGTGACGGATCGTGATTTATGAGAAGCAAAGAAGAAAGAAGCAAGGAAATTGATACCGACTTGATTGGAAACTCCGAGGAGTAATTCTGTTAGGATCTACGTCCGCCGATGTGAAAGATCTGGTTACTACGAGTCAACTAAAAATGAAACGGGAGATAAAGGTGATAAAATTATATCTAATTAATATTTACTGATAAAATACAAAGAAATGAGGGTCTGTAAAAGAAGAAATATATCGAGAAAAATTAAGAAAACCAGTCGCTGAAAGTTTTGTTTTAGCGCCGCGTCCTAGTACTCGTTAGGCCTAGACAAAGTGTAGGGTTGAGGAAGGTTACATTTAAATGAAGTGCACATGCATTTGCGTGTTTGTGTTTATGGGAGTTGCGGGGGGGAGAAGGGTAGAGCGGAAAACCATTTAGGAAAAAAAACACAACCCGGTACACCCGATGGGTGTTCGAACCTTGATCTCACCGTCATTGGTACTTCAATCTATTGCGAGAGTGACGCCTTAGACCATTCGACCACCGAAGTGGGTAATGAAACTGTTAATTTAGATAAACGTAGAGAGGGCTATTTAATCATACGGACACAGTAAGAAATAAAATAGATGAAAATCTAATTTTTACTCGCTTTGCTTTGCAAGTGGATGTAAACTAATGTAATTCCAGAGCAGTTTTTTGATAAGTCTTACCGTTTAGCCACAAGAGACCTACAAATAAAGGTCCGCACCGACTTTAAAGTTGCTCCGTCATTTTGAATTTTTCCGGAGGTTACAAAACTAGAATTCTCAACTTTTTGGAATTTTCCCTGCGGTTACAGGCTAGACGCTATAAGTTTGCCAAATTTCAAGTTTCTAATTTCAGCCATGTGGCTTTATAGTAGTATAATTCTGAATTCAGGGGGTAGGGGAGGGGGGCGGGGGCGGTGACACCCTCTTGTTTATTGCGTTGCGCGTGGCACTCTCTTCTACTCTACTCGTGACGTCATTCCGCGAAACTTGTTACGTATTAATGGAGGTGTCTTCCCACAAGATCAGTTACAGACGGCTCTACCTGCCTGTAATGCTCATCTCCTCTATGAACTACTTAGTATAATGTTATATGTAATCAAGTTTAAATATATAGGGGGAGTTGCGCGCAGGTATACATAATGCACAAGCACATAACATGTACACCAATTGGGATCACACATTCAGACTACATGAACCAAGTAATCCCTTCAAATAAAATCTATATCCATAACGTTTATCATCGTATAAATATAGGAGTCAATTTTATCATTTGACTGAGTGATGCTAGGTACCGTTTTAACTTGACCGTTTGTCATTTCTTCCGTCCGGATCTTTTTTTCTTTTTTTCCCCCCGCGATAACTGTAAAATGCAGCGTCATTCTTCGAACCTATTTATACACCTGTTTTTTTTTTAAATCGTATTATCTGTTAAAAAATTTCGCCAGCTCAAAAGGTTTATTGTTTAATAGCTTAGCTCAAATTTTTTGAATTTAAAATTCTAGGCAATCGATCTTGTAACTAGAGCGTCATTTTTTTTTGACATCTATTGCGAAACTGACTTCTTAAACTAGGTGAACAATGGTTAATCTCTATGGATATAATGTACTATTGAATATAGTATTAAATGGTTTTCTGTTTAACTTGATTTCCAAGTCTACCTCGGTGGTATTGAGGTGAACTGCTCGCCTCAGGGCCCGATGTTCGTGGGTTCAAACCCCGCCGAGATCGACGGATTTTTCTTGAGCGATAAAAAAAATCCGTAGCACAACTTCCTTCGGATGGTGAAGTAAAAGCCGTCGGTCCCATATAGATTGCGGACAGGTGAGAGAACCCTGGAAGGTATGTGATAGATAATACCTTTCTCGGAAAAATTTAGTAGGCTCTTTATCTCTCGCTCTTAGACATTCTTGTGTGCTGATATAATCAGTCGGTTTATAAAGAAAGTGAACTTTAAATATCTCAAATAAATCAAAAATAAATGAATAAATTGATCTTCAAGGAAAAGTATCAATAAAATTCAAATACAAGTAGAAATTTTGTGTGTCACTTATTCTTGACTCAAGCAGCCGGAACTTTCAATCAGGATGTTAGAGTATAGGCTTAAAAAGACAAATAAATACACTAGAACCAAATGGTTGTTTCTTTAAATATCTATCTATACTCGGGTGTAAGTTTTGTTACAATTTTTTTTTTTAGTCCTGTGTCTTACTACCCGTTCGGGTTATACGCCTATGCGCATATTACGCTAATGTGTTAGGGATGAGATAGGTTTAGTTTAGAGGAAGTGTATCCGCATTTTCGTGGACAACTATTGGGGGGGGGGGGGANGGGGGGGGGGGGTAACCCACCCTCGATATACCCTGCTGTTATTCGAACCCCGAGCTCCCCGTCTGGTCTATTACTAAAGTAACGCCTTTGACAAAAAAAAAAGAGCAAAAGAGCCCTTGGAGAAAAAAAAAGCCGAAATCCTCATAAAATTTCTTACACTAATATTATGAACATTCCATAGAGTGTGTTAGATTTTCCAAGACTTACAAAAGTAGAGGGTGCCACATATTATGGTTTTGTCTTTGGCAAATGCCCTTTGTTCAGATTTGAAAATAAAAAAAATTGGCAATGCTAAAAGACTTAAAAACAAATACATAATATTCTAAAACTGCCTCACGGAACCCTGAGATTGCTTTGAAAGAGCTCAGTTTGAAAAAAAAAACGTTTTAGACCATGCGATCACCGAAAAGAGCGTATGAGTATTCTTATGATTAAAAGTATCGAATAAAATACGCATAATATTAGTAAAATATCGATAATTTATCCACATACCTTTTAAATATATTATCTACTTTTAAACGCACAAAGTAGTCTGGCAAGGGTCGTGAGGGGTGAGGGGTATTTCGGAGGTGCCCCCCCACCCTCTCCTCTAGTAAAATAAAAAAACCTGAGCGGGATGATACATGTATAACTAGGTCAACGCTCTAAAGCAGGTGTTAATAAAACCTGTGTAGGTAGGCCTTCGAATAAATTATCGTTTGTAAAAATCTTTTCCTTAAAGAAAAATTATTTGTAAACAAAACATCAAATTTTCTTCAGCATGTCATAAACCCGCTTCGTTGGCCGCATGGTATGAGGTGTCACTCTTGTAATATACTGAACTGCCGATGACGGGGTTTGATTCTGGTCGGGTGTTCTGGGGGCGGTGCTTCCTAAATGTATTTCCACTTTCCCTCCATGCGAATACGGGTACACTTTCTATAAACTCGTCCTTTCTCATCCCTAACACATTACAGTAGATAATACATAAGCGTATAACCTAAACAAGTAGTAAGACGCGATACTAAAAAAAGTCTTAACATTTTCTTAACACTAAATAAAAAAAACAGAGGTCATTGTTTTTGGTTACACTATAAGGTCTTTTTAAAACTGTAAAAAGACTCGCTTCTTTTGACCAATCTACTGAACCAAATTTTGTAATTATAAAAAAAACTACATTAAAACTATTTTGACGTTCACTCTCCCAAAATCTCCCTCGTTTTAATTGACTCGGGAGTTTGTTTCCCATGATCATTAATTCATTTGTTTCGCGTGACTCTTCTAAACTTGCGTTTCAAAATCGTTCTTGTATTTAATCATTCTTTCCTGCCCATTTTTTATTATTATTAAAATTTCTAATTATTTCAGTGCTACTTAAATGAAATTATCGCTTTGTTTTCCGAGACCAAGATATGTTTTTCTTACCTCCCCTTCCGTCTTATCGTTCGTTAGTAGGTCAACTAAGGAAACCGTAAAATATATATATAAAAAACTTTGTAATTAAAAAAAATACTGCATCTGTGGCTTATAATTCGTGAGGCAGCATCTTTCAGAACTCTTTACACATCTTTACACTAGTATGATAATTACAGTACAGGTCACATGGTAGTATTGGCAAAGGGAGAATAAGAGCTTTAAAATACAATAAACAAATTAGTGTATTGGGGAGAATGTTACTGACTAGCAAAATAGACCTGGAGAGTAATGACCAAGGCTGCTTTCAACAAGAAGAGGATTCTTCTGACTAGTAAACTGGATGGAGAGCGATGACCAAGGATGCTTTCAACAAGAAGAGGATTCTTCTGACTAGTAAACTGGATGGAGAGCAATGACCAAGGCTGCGTTCAACAAGAAGATGATTCTTCTGACTAGCAAACTGGATGGAGAGCAATGACCAAGGATGCTTTCAACAAGAAGATAATTCTACTGACTGGCAAACTGGATGGAGAGCAATCAGCAAGGATTCTTTCAACAAGAAGATGATTCTACTGACTGGCAAACTGGTTGGAGAGCAATGACCAAGGATGCTTTCAACAAGAAGATGATTCTACTGACTAGCAAACTGGACCTGGAGATGAGAAAGCAACTTATCGGATGCTACATATGGAG
Organism: Timema poppense; assembly: GCA_902141375.1. Taxonomy (NCBI): domain Eukaryota; kingdom Metazoa; phylum Arthropoda; class Insecta; order Phasmatodea; family Timematidae; genus Timema; species Timema poppense. The sequence goes on along the minus strand of CABFOV010002875.1, from coordinate 52,078 downwards.
CCAAGACCTGTAAACTGAAGGAAAAATAGAATAAATAGTTGGAAAACTTTGAGAATGGTGCTGGAGGGGATTATAAGAGGGTATAGTGGACAGATCGGCTTGTAAAAGAGGGCGTGTTAATAAAAGTACATGAAAAGAAGACAATTGTACAAGTTATTTTATGAGGAAAGGCCAACTAGATGAGTCACACGAGAAGAAATTACTTATTGAGTGATGTCATAAAAGTCAATGTGGCAAAAAATCGGAGTTCCAAGAGCTAAAAGAGGAGCTAACTGATTGGACAGGGTGGAGGGCTTAGTTTTAATATGGCGACGTTCCTTAAAAAAGCCAGAACGTCTAATAATACTCCTGAAATAAGGATGGATGATGTAAAATTGTAGATAAAACGTACCCGCATAAAATTGTAGATAAAACGTACCCGCATTTGCGCAGTACAGGATTGTGTGAAGCCAATTAAAAAAACACATAAGCTAAGTAAACACGGATTCGATTCGAACTGTGACGTCACTGGCCTACCAGACAAGACGGACGCCTAAACTTGCGTGCTCACAGGTGCGAATCTCAACTCGTCCACGGTTTTCCCTACCTCTGGGTATCCGGATTATATCGGGACAGATCGAACTTTCTGTCGGGTGCTCCGAAGTGGTAAATGCGTCCTTGGACGGGTTGAAGAAGGGGGAGGGGAGGGGGTCCTTGGTAGAATTGGTCGCAAATTGCCAGTAATCGCTGCACTTTCCTTCCTTGGGTTACCCCTCCTTCGGTTTTGCCGGTAGAATGAGATCGTTTAGGAAGTCGATGTAAAACCTACGCTCGCTATCTCCGTGGAGCGACGACGCTGCTGGTTTGAAAGACGTTCTCCCCGTGTCTAGATGACTGGAATAATTATATCCGCTCCTCTTTCCTTTTCGCCTGATGAGTTTCATGTTCTTATAAATACCAGGCATACAGAAAGTATTGTGATAAAGAGAAAAAAATAGGGCTACCACGTACGTGGATAGCAGGGATATTCGGAAAAAGATGGTGATTTTTTTGTGTGTTTGGTAATAATAGGGAATTTCACAAAAAATAAAAATCACTGAAATATTTAAGTGTTTGAGGGTCTAACGCCTCGTTTCACTTGGTCGAGTGTCTGCCTATTGAAGTTAACGATCCCTGGCTGAGGTTCGATTCCCGGCATGGCCGAATAATGTATCATCGGTGAAATGTATGTAAAGTCCGTTCACCGTAGGAATTGTTTTCTGAAAGGCCTTTTTTCCCTACCAGAAATCTACTATATAGTAGGATATTGGTAGGAAAAAAGACCTTTCAGAGAGTAATTCCTACCGTGAATGGAGTAAATGTGTGTGTCTGTCCCTTTCACATTGATAAATCAACGGTAAGGGAGCTGGATGTTGTGTATGTTCTGATTTAAGTAAGTTTATGTCCTGTGCTGATTTAATCATTTCAACAAGAAAGTGCGCGTTAAATAACCCCCCAAAAATAAATAACTTAATTAAATGTTGAGACTTTTGACTACAAATTGTATGTAATGAGCCTTTTCAAAGAAGAGGGAGAAGGAGATCCGAACTGACGAACTAATCACTCTGTTTCTAACACATGTCTGAAGCTCGATTAGTACGTTTGCCAAAAATAGAGTGCAGGATCTGTTTAGAGTGGGGGTAGGCACAAATAGCGAATCGGCCATAAACGTGCGAGTAAATTTGAGTTTGCCAGATCTCACAGTAAAATAAACATTTCCCTGATGACTTCTGCCGGTTGTAGCTTTGTATTTTCCGCATATTATTGGAGTCATTCCGTATGTGCATTGATTAAAGATATTTGTCCAATTGTTGTGTTGCTTGTCAGACAAAAGGATTGTCAAATTTCTCATTAAATTTAATGTCGACTGAGCAACCTAATTTCAATATTTTATTACATAGTGTGGCGAATTTAATTTCTCACTCGTCACACGTGTGACTACATTTAAAAATATGTTGCCCACCTCTCGTTTTTAGAGTATGCTTTGCAACAGAAACTAGAAACGGCTGATTACAGATATGTTTTATTTTCTAATAGATCAACAGATCTTTAAGATGAATATCTCTTTGGATGTTTTCAAACTATTGTATTGTATCTTGAAACAAATCTAAGCAGACCAAGACCGACATATGTGCCGTCCCTGTAACAAGTTTTCATTTTTCTCCAAATAATTTGACAACAGTAGATAAAGCTGTCTTCTATATGCGAGTAAGCGTCTTGTATCTGTTGACATAGGCGGATGCGTCTAAGTTTGCGTCATTTGGTTTTTGAATGTTGATCGGGTCTTTTCCAAGCTGACGATGTCGTGCAGAATAAGGACAGCTGAAGTTATTTCAAGTCGCGCTGAGCGAACAACACCGATGAGCCTGAAATCTGGTTGTTTAGAAACTCGTCACGTGATTCAGTTTCTGCTCCAACTTTCGAACATGTGAATCCTCAATCCTCATCCTCGGTAATACTGGGATGGATATATATCGTCACATAACTTAACGCTAATAACTTTTCTGAAAAAATTAAATATATTTACTTGCATCGGTGTTTGCGTGATCTCTAAAAGTTTCTTCTTAGCAAATACATCCAACACAGAACACGAGAAAGTTCATTCACTATATTATCTTGCGTCGATTATTTATAAGTAATTTTCTTGCGTACGTTTTGGTAATGAACGATTCAATTTGGGTTGAAACTTCATTTCCAGTCGGTTGGACTCTGATGATGAGATTGGGAGGAGGAGGAGGGGACGTTGTTCGTGGGTGGGGGGAGGCGGGGACTAGTTTAATTCATAGTGTATCGTTAGGACGTTAGGAATTCCGGATACTAACGATTTAACATAGAAGAAGACTCTAGGAAACCTTGCCGGTGGTTCAGTGGCTTTTTGAGAGACACGTACGAATTGTGTATGAGTTGCGTCCACATAATAAGCAATGATTTTGGCAAAAATTTGAATGTTTGTTAGGTTAGGTCAGGTCAACAGCCCGGGCCGCAATTTGTACGTGGCTCTAAAAATGTGGGGCTGCAATTTAACTGCCGCTTTAGAGGTAAACTACTTGTGCAGCCGTAGGTCGCACATGCTATGGTATATATATGAGATTGTTTTTTAATCCTGTAATTCTCGAGTTTGAATCTTTAAAAATGTTCACTTTTAGTTAACCCCGCTTGGTTGTTCGCATGCTCTGGAACTTCACTCTTGCAATAGACTCAATAGGGAGATCGGGGCTCGAGTCCTGGTCGGTTCTACCAAGGTGTTTCTTTTTTTCTAAATTGTTTTACACACTCTTTCTCTCTCTTTCTCCTCGCCATTAATATACTAGCGTAATGAGTACATATGCGTTTAAACCGAACGGTGAGGGGTTGTTAAAAAATTAAAATACTTTATACTAAACGCATTATTATTATTATTATGATTTAGCACCGCGTATTACTACCCGTTTGGGTTATACGCTTAAGTACTAATTACGCTAATGAATTAGGAACTGAGAAGGTTGAATTTAGATGAAGTGAACCTGCATTCGCGTGGAGGGAGAGTGGAAAACCATTTAGGGAAAAATCACTCCCGGTTTGCCCGACCGAGATTCGAACTTCGATCTCCCCGTCCTCGGCAGTTGAGCTCAACACGAAACAAGCGCGTTAGCCAACTACCTCACCTAGGCGGGTGCTAAACGCATTGATTGACTAAATATCCCGGTGTCTGAAGAGTTCTTTCTAGACTTTTGGATGACTACGCTAACCACCCGTTCACAGCGACAGGCTGCCATCTACTTGAAGTTAAATATCCTCACACTGATGTGTTTACTATGCGTGTGATGTTTCAGAAGCTTTAAAAACCACTAAAACAATCCTCACTTATCTTATAGCGCTGCTTCTTACTAACCGTCCTGGTTATACGCCTGTGTACTAATTACACACCCGCCTCGGTGTTGTAGTTAGTAATGCGCTAAACTTCCGAGAACAGGTAGGTCAAGGTTCAAATCTCGATCGGGTGAACTTGGAGTGTTTTTTCCTAAAACGGTTTTCACTCTCCCCGCGAATGCGGGCTCACTTCCTCTATATCCAACCTTCCCAATTCCTAATTCATTAGCGTAATTAGTACTTAAGCGTATAACCCAAACGGGTAGTAATACGTGGTACTAAGTATTATTGTTACTAGTGGTTTAGGGATTAGGAAGGTTTTAACTGAGATGAAGTGCACCCGCATTTACGTGAAAGGAGAGTGGAAACCCGTTTAAGAAAAACCACCCTCAATGCAACCGACCGGTATCGAATCTCATTCTCCCCATCTTCGGCAGTCTAGTCCAGCATGAGAGTAACGCGTTAGACCACGTTACCACCGAAGCGGGTAAAATGTTCTGTTCTGGCCGCATTAAAAATTACTTTGATCAATTTAATTTAATTTAATTTAATAACATCACTTGGTGTTGCAGATGGCTGTGGTATCGGTGATATTAAATTATCGCTCCCACACGTCCATCACAGACTATGCCTTAAAATATGAGTGAAGAATTACCCTGGGCACAGGACGACTCCTGGATATCTCAGTGTTTAGAGCATTGGCGTACTAAGCCAAAGGTCCCGGGTTCGTTTTCCGTGTCCAAGTGTCATTTTTTAAACTATTTTAAATTAATATAAATGTGGTCTCCTCCCTACAGACAGAGACATGATCATAACTTTCACTTCATCTCTTTGATAACACGTGATTTCTGGACGTCTGCAATATATCTCAGCCCTCCAGAAGGTGGCCGCCCTCCTTAAGGGTTGTCGCTAAAAATCTGAATGGGGTTTAAGCCATTTGTTTTTGTTTTTCTTGTCGTTAGATTTCCTGCATTGTGAATTAGAAAATAAATATATTGAACTTTTCTTTGTCTCTATTTTGACGTTGGTTTTTTTTAACAAAAATAATTTAATAAGTCATCTAAAACGGAAAACAATAACATTACAATGGGACGTCCCCAACGAAAGGCGTCAAGTAATCGTTGTCTTTGATCATCCACGATCGTGAACGACGCCGTATATATATATTTAGCGTCTTGAACTTGGGAAACTACGTCCTCTTCCTATCGTTTATTTTTATTATCATCATAAAGTATGCTCCTTTCAGATAAAATTTAAAACCCTACAACCGTTATAGTCTGAGTGTTAACGTCAAGATTGTCTTGGGTTGGATGACCTCTTTCAAAAAAAAGAAATCAAGACTACGTTAAAGTGCGACTCAATTATATTCTTCCCCGTAGTTTGGATTTATCTCGGTACAGTTGACGATGGTGTAACTGAAAGCTAGCAAGCTTACCCGCAAGGTTCCATTATGGCGTAGCCTATAAGAAAGGGGCAGTGTATAGTCCGTCGAAAAATTAAACTTAAACGGAAACTTGAAAAATTAGAGAGGTCTCGATTGCATTCATTCCATTTAATCGTCTGGAATTTTTATACATAAATAAATTTAAGGCGCATTCTTGATAAATTTTCCTTATGTGAGATTCACCATGTCACATCTCTACTCAACCTTACCCTCCCTCCCTTCTTACCCTCCCCTCCGTATTGAAACCCCTTTAAAATTAACATAAAGTGTGCCTCTAATGTTGAAACTGACCGCTACACAGCAGCGGATATTTCTGTCGACCGCACGAGCTGCCAACGTAACAACCAACACAAACAGCGAAGAGGAAGATGATGATTTGGGCCGTGGTTTGTCTGGAGGGAAGACGTGGGGGGCGAGGTGGCGGAGAAACGAACATAAATCTAAATTAGAGCGATCTCCACGTCATCATTCGAAGAAAACCGAGGGTGTGTTGGCGTCACTTGGGCATGAGGGTGGGAAGCGAGGACGCTCATACATCACACCGACGCTATAGTGTTCCGATAAGTCATCGTCTCGACGTTCACTGACACTAGGGATTTTTTGTTCTGTAGAAGTTGGTATGTTTCGTGTTCTAGTCGAGTTAGGCATACGCGCTCTCTCGCGTGTGTGTCGTAAGAAAGTAAATAAGTGTAAACTAAATAGTCATTTGGTTCACCCCTTTTATACACTTCTCCCTCATCAATATCCCTGTTTTCCTTTTATTTGAATGAGAAAAAAATGACATTTTTAAAAGGGGTTTGCCTCAGTGTAATAACGGTGAGAAGGTAAGTCTTAGAATATAATATATATTAGGATGGTTTTCCCCCTGAATGGTTTTCCACTCTTCTTCCGCGCAAATGCGAGTACATTCCCTCTAAATATATCCTTCCTAATCCCTAAAACCACTATCGTAATTAATACATAATACAACCCGAACGTCTAATAAGACGCGGCGTTAAACAAAAAAAACCTTCTGCTGGCTGTTATTTACCTACACTCACATTGTTATCTATACATGACCACACAGAGGACATGAATGGTTCGTTTTGATTTCAATTTTGGTAAATAGTTAAGGAAACCTTACAACAAATTTGTTTCCTTTACCTGGGAGGGCTGTTTGATGAAAAGGGAGAGGGAGAGTGACTTTAACTAATCTTACGAAACTTGGTCGCTGTCATAACCTTGGAATTCATCAGTATCCCATTGATTCAAATTTAAATAAGGTGAGTGATGAATGGTGGGACTTCCATAATAAGTAAGACGAGCTTCAGCCAAGGTCATTAAGGTGAATAGGCCGAGAAAAATGGGTGCTCTGCGTTCAGAATTAGTAGGTCTATGGTTTAAAATTTACTTGCACTATGGTTACAAATTCTTTTGATTTGTTTTATATCATGTGTCAACTGTAACTGTGTGTAATTTTTATAGTGTGTGTGACCCGCCTCGGTGGCGTAGTTGGCTAACGCGCTTGTCGTGTTGAGCTCGACTGCTGAGGACGGGGAGATTGAGGTTCGAATCTCGGTCGGGTGAACTAGGGTGGTGGTGGTTCCTAAATGGTTTCCCACTCTCCCTCCACGCGAATGCGAGTTCACTCCCTCTAATTTCACCTTCCCAATTCCCAATCCATTAGCGTAATTAGTACATAAAGCGTATAACCCGAACGGGTAATAAGACGCGGTGCTAAATAATAATAATAATATAGTGTGTGTGATCAAAATGGTGCAAGTTTCTACAATGTTAAATAACGATTAAAAATCCACCCAACGCAATGCAAATAAATTAATATATTTCCCCTTTATAATAATTATTTCAACGGACCGCTAAAACATAAAAAAAATTATTGTAAAAAGCACAAATTGAGAACGACAGTAGTTTAAGACATCTCATTTGACAGGCTTAGTGAATTTAAATATTTAGGAACAATTTTAACTATTAATAACGGTATTAGAAAAAGAAAACTGTTGGGGAGGTCAATATGTTGTTAACATCTCTCTCGCCTGCTATCAAATAATGCATAACTTCGAATATACAAAACAATAGTTCTACAATAGCCCCGCGGCTTCTTTGGTGCTGACTGACAGCCATCATTTAGGTATATACCTAAATTTTTACTGTCAGAATTGACAGCTGCTAAAGACATGTTTTTGCAGATCATGTGGTTAGGCGTAGGGATACATAATTTGGTCTGGTAACTTTTCAAAGCCGTCAGCTGTCAGTCAGAACCAAAGAAACCATTACTTAATGGTTTTGAAACCTGGTATTTTACCTCACATGACGAGAAATATTTTAGGGTGTTCGAACGTCGGACCGTTGAGGAAAATATCCACCTTCCGACCCCCACTTTCCTTACTCTTGTGAGCTGTAGGAAATATATTCTAACTTTCTAATCATCGTATAATATCGTGCATGATAAATATTCCTGCTAGCAGAAGTAATAACCTCCGTCATTTTTATAACGATTAATATTCGTTTCGTAGCAATATGCTATCTAGTTTCTAGGTAGTTAATTGAGTCGAGGCTATGAAAGAATAATTAAAAATACGTTAAAACTGGAATATGTAGACATTTTTATTTAATATAAAACTTTGATAAATAAAAAGGTACGATAAATTATTTTAGCTATAATTTCTAACATGTTAAAATAGAGTCGATAACTCCAGCCGCATCTGCTGAATAAACGCCGCGAGATAGAATTCCGGCAATTCGCATGACACTCGAGTATAGCTAAGATGCATACTGACGCTCGCAAGGGGCTAAACGCTCTTTAGCTAGGCATGAGAGCAACCCGCATATCAACGAGGTATTGCGCGTTTGTACACTCTGAGGGGGCTTGCATGCATAATAAATCATCTCTCTTTATTATTACTCTTATTATTGCTATTATTCCCCCCCACACACCTTTATTTTTGTCTACGCAAGTGTTGCGATAAAGCAGGCTTTGGAAAATTTTTGGACTGAAGATCCACATTGAGAATTTAAATATATAAGAATGGGCCGACAAGTAAAATACAAGTTTTCGATACTCACTTTTATTTTTAAAACAAAGTTACATATACAATACGAATACAATTTTTTTATACCTTTTATCTGTGGTACAATGGACCGAGTTCCTGGTTACAGATACAGAGATTTCGGGTTCGAACCCCGGTGCCTCCAAAACTTATCTGTGAAGCATTGGGCCTCGGGAGAACAAATAAGGAGCTTCTTGAATGAAAAAGTAGCGTTTCCACACTATAAAACTGAGATTAACGGTTGAAGGGTTCGTTGTGCTGATCTCATGACAACCTCTATCTCTAAATGTTAGCACTATCATCGCTAACGATGGCGGCCGCTTGGTCTGTATAGCTCGATCGCAGATCCTTCAATTTTGTTTCTCAAATTTTTTAAGTGTCAGGTGTAGATTTAGTAATTGATATTCTTAAAACTGCTTATAAATGTTTATCAGTGCTTTTATTATTCAATAAGAATTTTTTTAATTTCAGTATTTTTAGCGTATTTTTTTTAGTAGATAAATAGTTATAGCTTGCGGAGTGATAACAATACGTGATGGGCCACATGCGACCAGTGGGCCGTAATTTGACCAGTGCTGTGATAAAAAAGAGTCCCGGAAGTGAGCATAAACAACCCTTATACAAAATAATATTTTGATTGTAGTAGATTGTAAGGGTTCCCCATCAATAATGCTTTTTACATGTTTAGAAAGCTTTGCCTTTTTTTTTAAGTCACTAAGAATAAGTTTAGGGTTATTATTAGTGTATTAGTGCCTCTTATAATAATACCTAAGGTAAGGAAATAAGTCCGATCTTGTGGGTATTGACAGGCTCTGTAAATATTGACAGCTAAATATTGCCTTTTAAACGAATATCTATCTCTTTGTTTCTAAGGAAAGTTAACATTTGATGGCGCAGGTAAAAATACGTGTTCAAAAAGTTTTGGGTTGATGGTAGATGGGGCGAAAGTAGAAAGGTCCGGGACTCAACATTCCTGGATAGGCCCTTTGCTCTTAAAAATTAGCTACTTATCTTGTATTTACTGTAATAATAGTCAACAGGGTTAATGTGATAGTCTGCACGCCTGGCTGGCCTTATATACCAGGTTTTAATCCCGATATGTTCAAGTTTTCAATAATTTCTTCAGGTTAAATTTGTAGGTTTAACTTAAAATAAACCTCCGTCCTATCTTGGACTATGTCTTGTTAATTAGCTAATATATTACACTGCCTACCTTTTTGTATGAAAGACCACACAGGCGTAGACAATAATTTCTAATTCTCGGCGTTTCTCGCAAATAAAGACGACTCTTGCAATGAAGAAAAAGATAGAGGGACGAGTCTGAAGTAATTTAGGGCGTGTGTGTGCTTTGTAGCTCTACATTCATCTCGATGCCTTCTTGCTTTTTGTTTGTTTTTTTAAGTTGGCGCTTCTGTTCTGTGGGTGGGATTATAACCCTCCCCCGCTCCCCCCTCATCACCCACTATCCTCCTCTTTGCCGCATTACGGTGACCCGTGCGCGTTGTAAGTGGGGCAAATCTAGAGAAGGGGGGGAGGGAGGGGGTCTCTTTGGTGACAGGGAAGTTTCCAAGACGGTGAAATGGAAATAAGGATGAAGGACCAGTGGAGAGAAGTGTGGGTTAAAGAAGGGGAAAGAGAATTAAAAGATGTTGGAAAGATAAGACATAAGTCTGCTGGAGATAGTTGATGAAGAGACGACCAAAGATATACTAAAAAATAAATACACCGAACATGGGAAAGTTTTTTTTTTTTTTTTTCGTTCGCAGAATCAGGGAAGCTGTTAGCGCGTGCGACGATATACTTTGCTATTGTGATTCATTTCCTGCCGCTCAAAGTGTTTTTTATACTATATACATATTTTTTCTCTTCGTCCTTTAAAATATATGATTTTTGCCTCGTTCCTTTAAGCCTGAAAATAGTTATTATGCACTTTAAAAAACCTTTAATATATAAAGAGATGCGTGTCTAAAAAGTTGTGTCTATTTGTCTCTTAATTAAATACGGTATTCTCTTAAAGTTTAAAAATACAAACTGTATGGAGTACTTTAAACGATGGATAAAGTGCTAATATATGTTATGTTAAAAATGCTGTATCAATTAACGTACACAAATGGAGCGGTTTTTTTTCAGAGTACCGTATGTAAAAAAGAAACTAATGACTTCAAACAATAGCTCGACTCCAAAATTTGGTACATTAATCAAGAATTGACATTGTCAGTTAATTAAGATGTGATTGAGTAATTAAGTCAATAATAACTTGAGGCGAGCGTCATATCCCACTATAAAATGAGAAGGTAAAGAAAGTAAAAGTTAATGAACTGTGTTACGCACCTCTTTGGTTGTTTATTTTTAATTAGAACTTAATACAAATTACTATCCAACTACTCTATCGCACTAGGAACTCGAAATCTCATCGACACACAAAAGTACGCCACTTATCCCTATCTTGAGTTAGTTCTGTCCAGTCCACCTCATTGTACCCTATCCCTATCTTGAGTTAGCTCTATCCAGTACACCTCATTGTACCCTATCCCTATTTTGAGTTAGTTCTATCCAGTCCACCTCATTGTACCCTATCTCCTATCTTGAGTTAGTTCTATCCAGTCCACCTCATTACACCCTATCTCTATCTTGAGTTAGTTCTATCCAGTCCACCTCATTGTACCCTATCCCTATCTTGAGTTAGTTCTGTCCAGTCCACCTCATTGTACCCTATCCCTATCTTGAGTTAGTTCTATCCAGTCCACCTCATTGTACCCTATCTCTATCTTGAGCTAGCTCTATCCAGTCCACCTCATTGTACCCTATCCCTATCTTGAGCTAGCTCTATCCAGTACACCTCATTGTACCCTATCCCTATTTTGAGTTAGTTCTATCCAGTCCACCTCATTGCACCCTATCCCTATCTTGAGTTAGTTCTATCCAGTCCACCTCATTACACCCTATCTCTATCTTGAGTTAGTTCTATCCAGTCCACCTCATTACACCCTATCACTATCCTGGTCCATTCTAATGCTGTCTTCCCATATGCAAAAGGTATCCCAACTGGTTTCTTCCCATTCTTCCACTGTAATCTGTGAGATTTGATTACCCCAGTAATGTATGGCAATGGGCGCAAGGTATTTAACTCAACATTATGTAACCTATTACTCTCTCCTTTACCTTCATAACCTATTGGCACAAATATCCTACCAAGAATTTTGTTTTACAATATCCTAAATTTATTTTCGTCGAATAAGGTGAGAGACTAAGGTTCACATTCTTAAATAACAGTCGAAGAAATTATTATGCAACTAAATTTGGTTTTAATAATGTTCCCGCAAGTAAAACGGATAAATTATAAAATATCATATAAAATAAGCACAAAAGAATTTCTCTGGTAAATTGTAATTTCAGCTTCTTTTTTTTACGTAACATAATCAACATTTTCTTACACACAAGTTTCATCTATTTTGAGTCGTCCTATGTTGCGTATAAGAAACGTTGGTAAAGGGAAGGGTCTTTAATTAAAGGGGCTGACCTGTGTTAAGAGGAAATGTGTGTAAAAAAGGGGGGTAGAGGAAGGGATATCTGGGCAAGAAGGGTGGTGTGGGGGAAGAGGTGGACTTCACAAAGAAAACGTTGGATGTTAGGAGAGTCATTAAAATGAGGATGTGCTAAAAGATTTTGATAAAGGCGCACACCTGCCTTTGCCAGAGTTATTCATAAAAAAGTTTTTAACACTTTAGGGGTAGAATTGAAAATAAAAACTGTGAAAGAAACAAAAGAAGGCGAAAAGATCCTCCCTCAAAAATTTATTTTTAAAAAAATCTGAAAGAAAGTTGTAGTTGTTCTTGAAGACAATAGTTTGTAAGTAAGAAATAAACAAGATTAAGAAGGAAGACTAGTCGTTTATATAGGATGTGGGTGTAAAGTGAAATGGCTATTCTTGGGTGGGGAGTACTACACCCTCCTTTTCCCTTCTAAGGGTAGATCTAACCACAACACTAAATTCAGCGCTCAGTGGGGGGTGGTTCTTGATTAAAACGCGCGAACAGCACAACGAAGCCTCAAACTAGGTTTAAGGGGGTTGCCTAGGTAGCTGACGTATTCTCAAATGAATGACGCGCTTTAGTTATTATTATTATTATTATTATTATTATTATTATTATTATTATTATTATTATTATTAACAACGCGTCTTACTACCCGTTCGGGTCATACGCACTTACGCTAATGTGTAATGGTAGGGTGATTGTGAGATGAAATGGAGGACCTACAGTTTAACGTGGGATCCGAACCACGGTGGAGGCCTGGCATTCCCCACATACACAAGATGTCTTGTCAGAGGTGAAGGAAGGGTTTAGTTATCAGATAAATCTGTGCCGGGACCGAGGATTGAACCCCGGACGCCAGCATAGAAGTCTGGCCACCTTACTTCTAGACCACCAGGTCACCCCTGCGCTTTAGTTAATTATTGACAACACTTTTAACGCTACACGAGTTTGATGTTTACTGGAATGAGGACGAAACTATTTTCACCGACCCTATTTATACACATAGTTTAAAATTTGTGATTTTTCATCTCTTAAAAATCCAAAAATTCACATATTTTAGTAGAGCAACTAAGAACTAATTTTCATTTTATATAGGGCGGGATTACAACACAAGTTTTGTTGTTGACAGCTATAGAACGTTATAAATTCACTCGGTTTCTAGTGCCTAGGAATTTGTATTCGACTATTCTAGCACCTTAGGGTGGGAATGTGGGGGACGCTAGAAAAGGACAGTGGTTTTTTTTTCAGTTATTTTTAAACAAAATTATTTTGGCCATAGTAGATTAAATACTTCCCCAGTCTAAACCTAGAATTTAATTTTCTTCTCACGGTTATATCAACAGTTGTTGAATATCTGTCAAGAGCATTGCAGCATTAGATGATACATTTTTTAAATGAGAATAAAAAGTTGTCATTAAATTCCAAAGGACACCCTCGACAGATATTCAACAACTGTTGATATAACCGTGAGAAGAAAATTAAATTCTTTGTTTATACTGGATAAATATTTGATTAATTTTGACCAAAAAAAGTGTTGATATCAAAACTGCAAAAACACTGACCTTAACTCACGATCCTTAAACCTCCACTTTTTGAATTTGTAAAGATATAAAAATGACCATTCTTGTAGGATTTTGAACTCCGGTCTTCAGGATTTACGTTAATGCCTTTAATTTGCGTAATATTTACGGACATTATAATTACTTTTACAATTTTATGGTGTTTTTGATTAGTTTAAGCTTTTATTTATTAAAAAATAATTAAATATCAACATTAACATATGGAGGCTTATTTAACACCCATATAGCACCCATTCCTTCTAAGGTATATGCATTCTTTCCGCTTCTAAATGCCCATTTGAGTTATACACTTACATCATTGTGGTAGGGATCAGGAAGGTAGAATGTAGGAAATGTACCCGCAATTGTGTATGGAGGGAGAGCGGGACAGCATTTAACAAATACACCCTCATTACATCCAACAGTGATTCAAACCCTGAACTCCTCGCTCACAGGCAAAAGAGACGAGTCTGACGCCTAGTCCTTTTGTTCCCCGATGCTGGAAATACTCGCTACGTTGAGGGTTGGGGTCATAAAGAAAATAAACTCTTTGCTAGTCACAAGCTTTATAAATGATTTTCCGGGAGCGGGGATGTCAGGGGTTGTATCCTGGCTGAGTGTACTGAGGGTATATTCTCCTAGATGGTTTCCCGCTACCCACTCCTTGCGAATGTGGATACATTTAATCTAAACTACTTTACTCATCCTTAAATATGCGCATAACACGAACGGCCAATCAGAAGAAGAGAAAAAACGATTCTTGCGTCCGACTTAATTCAATCGGTAATACGTTTACAGAGTTACCTAACAAATTGTCATATCTTTCGTACCACGTGGAAGCTTTAATTTTGGCTCCGCTTATATTCAAACCCAAAGTATCTCCAGCATGTTTGGACAATGTCGTAATCACCAAGTCTCGGAAAAAAAAAATCGTAGCAGTAAAACAATACTTAAAGATTCTCTTAACTTTTTTGGGGTGTGTGTAGAGAGTTTTTGGTAACTCCTTTGGATGCGTCACTGAAGTACACCTTACCTTCTTTTTAACTGATGAAGAAGGGGGTGCAAGGGGAAACCCTCAGATAGACCAGCCAACGTATCGGCCATACCTCTGGTTGGTCCTCTAAGACACCTCCCTACCTTCCCTTCGACTGGGGGAAGAAATACATATGAAAACACTCAGGTGACCAACTTATCTTGAAACGTACACAGTGCGTGCTTGATGTCTGCTGCCAGGCGACCAGAGCCGCCGACCCCTTCAGTCGTGGATCGCAGAGCAGTTCACTCCCTTCCTTCCTTCCTGGCTCGCCATCGATCCGAGACAGGCCGGTGTGTCCGCGCCCTTCCCTCGACCGAAAGACTAACCGGCGCACAGTTTACTAACAAACCCGCTCGACCGCAAAGACGACATCAAATAGCACGACACAGGCAACTTCCTTTAGACTCGACAGACAGAGAGAGAGAGAGAGAGAGATACCCTCGCGTATAAACTAGAGGTAAAAACCTGACGCGAACCCTCAGCAGTGACCGACGGGTTGCCATACGCTCGAGGGAAGCTGGCCGTCAAATGGCAAAGTTTGTTCGATACAGGAATTAAGTACACTCGTAGGAAGATGAGTTGTACACTCTGAGCCCGTGTAAAGCTTCCAAATTTCCAATTAGATTTTTACCCATAACACCGCGTCCTACCAACCGTTCGGTTTTACGCCTACTAATTACGCCAATAGTTTTACGGATTAGGGAAGCTATATTTATTGGGATTGTTCCTGAATCTGCATGGAGGAAGAGTGGAAAACTATTTTAAAAAGCCACCCTCGGTACACCCGGCCGAGATTCGAACCTTGATCTCCCCTTCATCGGCAGTCTCTTCTACTGTGAAAGTAGCGCGTTAGACCACGTGGCCACCGAATCGGGTAGTTCGAATTTAAATCCCGCTAGGTTTTGTATTATATTAAAAATCATTAAACTTGATATTTTTATTATTCGACATTTCAAATGCAATTGAATAGTCTATTCGAATTCTATGGGATTTAATTCGAAATTAGAATGTAAAGTAGCATTTTTTATTAATTAAATTTTAATTGCCTGATGGATTCTTAATAAATAATACACATAGTAATTATATAATCCGACACCTTAGCTCACTTGATAGCGTGTCTATATACTGAGTTAAGGGTCCAAGGTTCGATTCCCGGCATGGTCGGAAAATGTATCACCGGTGAAATGTGGGTTTACCCTTTCACATTGATGAATTAATGGTCGGGGGACTGGGTGTTGTGTCTGAACTAGTCTTAAATTAGATCATAGGGCATATGAAGTTACGACAGGCCCAGCCAGCTGGTAGAGGAACGTATATGGCTTGAATAAAAAAAACTGACCACAGGCTGTAAACAGTAATGGATGGATGTAAAGTAAATATATATCACAACTCGTTCATAGTGAACTCCGAAACACACTCGTGCCAACACATTTTTTAAATCCCATTCTAGAAGTTTGGACTTGGATCACAACGTCTAAACGTTCCTGATAGGGGTCGAGGCCTCGCACCCTAAACAGACACTTAGGTCGGGGGAACAGGGCGAGAAGGGGGGGGGGGAATTAACAAGGAAGAGAAGACGCTAAACAGGACTTGGGGTCAAGGGCTCGACGGGCCCTTTCCTTCTTCCCAAGTCAAGTCACGCGTGCTAAACGCTGGCCCAGTCCCCTCCGAGCTGCTGGTTTGTCCGCTACTATCACCGCCGATGCTGAAGGGGACCGGGGACTGATCTGATTTCTGCAATTATCCCTGCCCGTCCGTTCCATATTGTTTGGCCGGTCGGGGAAGGGGAAGCGGATGGGTGCCCATGAGGCCAGGCCGGGGTTTAATGAGGCTATGAACTATGACCGCCTATCAGACATGGTTCAGCCTCATCTTCAAGTCGGGAACAACTTAAATTGACGATGGGCGATGATTGTGCGACTTACCTTCGTCTAACCTGTAAGGTAGCAAGCTTACCATTGCATTATTCCACTATGGAACCGCCTATAATATATTGCCATAGTGTAATTAAGATGAGGTGGTAGAGAACGCGAGAAAACGCTAGTGTTATTGCAGTTTTTATAGCAAAAACATTTTCTCGTCAAAAAAAACCCAATATTACTCCAGTACAAACCTAGATTTTAATTTTCTTCACGTGGTGATATCAACAGTTGTTGAATATTTGTCATGAGCATGGTGGCATTAGATGAGAAACTTTTTAAATAAAGAGAAAAAGTCGTCATTAAATTCCAGGACACATTTGACCAATATTCAACAACTGTTGATATCACCGTGGGAAGAAAATTAAACTATATGTTTCTACTGGAGCAATATTTTATTTATTTTGGTAAAAAAAAAAGTTTTCCTATGAAAACTGCCATAACATTGACCTGTTGTCGCGTCCATTATAGCCTCACCTTAATAAAGGTAACACACATCAGGGCAAGAAAAGGGTACTTATAATTTGTGGTTGCATCACTTGTATCGATGTTGGAAGATTATTACTATTTTTATCTGATGTATTAACGTGCACTTTCTTAGCCAAATGATTATATCGGTACACATCAACTAACTTAAATATTCTGATAATTTAAAAATGACACCTGGACACGGCTGGTCCCGGCACAGATTTACCTGATTACCAAACCCTTTCCTTCACCTCTGACAAGACATCTTGTGAATGTGTGGAATGCCAGGCCTCCACCGTGGTTCGGATCCCACGTTAGACTGTAGTTCCTCCATTTCATCTCGCAATCACCCTACCATAACACACTAGCGTAAGTGCGTATAACCCGAATGGGTAGTAAGACGTGGTTCTAATAATAATAATAATAATAATAATAATAAATAAAATAAATAAAGTACATCAGTTAGGTATGGTAGGAAATCATTATTAATAACTTGTAATTGGGGTTAGAGGAGAAAAAGGGGGGATTCGGAATATTCAGATTCACAAAAAGGCCCTTTTTTGGTAAAGTTTCTTTGCTAAGATTAACTTTTATTTTTCAACTAATTAATATTGATTAAAATTTTAACATTTAAACGGGACGATCAAATTTTTCAACAATAAAAAAAATGTGTAAAATTTAACTTGGCCCAAACCTGACATTGTGACGACGGCCTTAATATTTAGTGCTACCCCGGGAGGTTAGACAACGGCTTCCTTAAACCCTCTTGGAACTTTTCGTCTGTGTTAATTATTTTGATTATATGAATTATCGCGCCCTTTTGAACATTAAAAGGTTGTGATAAGTGCAATCCTTGGAAAACTAGCCTCAAACTACCTGACTTCTACACTTAAAAAGTTGCGCCATTAAAAAATATTGACAACCAAAATACCCATTCATGTTAGAATGATCATGCTGAGCTCCTATTTCCGTAACAAATTAATGCTCAAGTGAACAAATCTGAAGCAAATGATCATTTTAGAATTTACATACTTAGATTCCGCTTTGAGTTACCCAAACAGTGTCTTCCTTTAACTTCCTTGTAAGAGTCTGCCTTTAACTTCCCTGAGAGTGTCTGCCATTAACTTCCCTGAGTGTATGCCATTAACTTCCCTAAGAGTGTCTGCCATTAACTTCCTGGAGTGTCTGCCTTGAGCTTTCCCTGAGAGTGTCTGCCTTGAGCTTCCCTGAGAGTGTCTGCCTTTAAATTCCCTGAGAGTGTCTGCCTTTAACTTCCCTGAGAGTGTCTGCCTTTAACTTCCCTGAGAGTGTCTGCCTTTAACTTCCCTGAGAGTGTCTGCCTTTAACTTCCCTAAGAGTGTCCGCCTTGAGCCTCCCAGAGGGTGTCTGTCTTTAACTTGAGAGAGAGAGACAGAGAGAGAGAGAGAGTGCCATTAACCTCCCAGATAGTGTCTGCAAGTCTCGCCGAGTATCAGGAGGAGGTGTAGTTTGCATGTCGCACGCGACCTCACTCGGCGGATGTCAGAACTGTCAAGAGAACTGCCACAACTCTTCCTACGTACCTTGCGAAGGGGTGAGGGTGACTCCATATCACGTGCTCCTCGGGAACCAGACTGCAACCAGGTTGTAGATAGTATTTCTTCTAAAGAAAGCACTGTTCGGTTTGGCAACGCATCGGAAGCACGGGGAATATTTGTTTCTGCAGTTTAAAAAAATAAACAGGGGACAAAACATACCATTTCACACAAATAAACATTTTACTTTGATTTTAAAATAGTACGACTTTGTCTGCCAGAAAAATTGCACGGATTTTAACACATGTCGTGTACCCCCTCCCCTACCCCTGTTCCCTGAAACACTGGACTGTGTAATTACTTAATATATTTTTCTAATCGAAGTCAAATCTTTTATAAAAATCAATAACATAGTTTCACATTAGTCAATTACATGAAAAATTAAAATATGAGTTGTTTGGAAACTCGGCCCAAACTGCACATATAACTTGTTTGAACCAATAGTAATACAAAATCCCTCTACACTTACATCCGGAGAACTATGTCAATATCATTAAATTGTGTCCAAAGTTTCGGTGTACACCGCCTGGCGAGCAAAGCTGTGTAAGCATGCGTGTACTAGAAGTTGCAGAGGAGTTAGGCGCGCGGCACTGCACATGTAATTATGGCGAGCAATTTCTGTGACGTAGGACCGTTAATGTTGACCCTCAGAACATATTTCCATTTCTAGATGGACTGGAGTGTCGTTTACTATTAACTGTGGTATGTTCTGCTGCCGTACTCCAAGATGTCAAGGTGTGGAGTGTCGCGCGCCTAATTCCTATGCAACTTGTTGTACACGCATTCTTTGACAGCTTTGCTCTCCGCTGTACGCCAAAACTTTGATCACAATTGAATGGTTTTAGCATAGTTTTCCGGATGTAAGTGTATAGGGATTTTGTATTACTTATGGTTCAAAAAAGCTATATGTGCAGTTTTGGGCTGTGAGCTTATGAACATCTTGTTTAGTTCCTTTATACGAGTGGTATTTAAACTTTTTTGTTCGCACACCTCCAGATATAATTTATCTTACCCTCAAAGTTGTTGGTGAATAATGCAACTCATAGATAGTCTAGTATCTAGAGACTACATCTAAAATAAAAAATATATCGAAAATATGTATTAAAAACGTCTTTCCCAGATTGCATGTCCTTACGGCCGATTCTCTTGTGGCTAGAACCTGGAATATGCCCCTTATTATTCAGTGGTTAAAATCTGGCTCTATTTGTTTATCTTAAGTTGGGCGTGTAGGAAAAGCGAGTTAAGGGCAATATTGTTTGCAATTTTTTAAGAGCGTTTAATTTTCTTCACATGGTGACATCAACAGTTGTTGTTGAATATCCGTCAAGGGTGTCCTTGAATTTAACGACAACTTAGTCTCTTCGTTTAAAAAATGTATCATCTACTACAGCTATGCTAATGACAGAAATTCATCAACTGTTGATATCATCATGGGAAGAAAATTAAACCTGTAAAACTTAAAGGAGTATTTTGGTACTAATAAAATAGTGGCGACCCTGTCTAGGCTGGATCATGTCGTCGGCCGCTGGGTGAACGGAGTGTACCTCGCAATCAATGTCGGCCAACACCTCCCTCCCCCCACCCCTCTTTCACCTAATCCCGTGACCAAACTCGCCAACACTTGCAGATTCTGTTTAGTTTGTTAGAGCCCCATTATTTCTGATAATGTGCTGGGCGAATCAAGGGGATCTGGTTGAGGTAAATCAAACGCGTGCCGGTAATCTCCCCCTCCCCTCCTATCTATTTGTGTGTTTGAGGGGATATATCCCGCCGTTCCAACGTGTACAAATGGGGAATCCCGAAACATTGACAAGTACGTTTTCCCCACATACGTGGGGTTTTGCCGATGTGTAAAGTGACACCTTCACCTGCTTTTGCTGGTCAAATGGGTCTAAAGGCGCCGCTCTCGCAACAGAGGCTGGGACTGTCGATTACCGGTAGTTCGGGGTTCGAATACCGGTGTTTCTTTCCTAATATTTTTTTTACTCTGTCTCCACCACAAATTCGAGTACACTTACTCCAAATTCAACCTTCCTCGCCCCCTAATACATAAGTTTATTTATTACATATGTGTGTAATTCGGACGGTGATTAAAAAAACAAACCATTCTTATCATACGTTCCATTACAAGCATTGATTATCAATCACTTAACTGACTTTGGTGAGTTATATGAAGAGCGCTTATATAATCTACACTCGCTTTGCTCATTGGGGGCTCCGCCCCTCAAACCCCCGGTGAGTTTTCTTTGCAAGTGGATGTAAACTAAAGTAATTCCAGAGCAGTTTTTTGATAGGTCTTACCGTTCAGCCACAAGAGACCTCCAAAGAAAGGTCCGCACAGACTTTAAAGTTGCTCCACCATTTTGAATATTTTTTTTTCAGGGGTCAAAAATCTTTTATTTTTTATTTTTGGAAATTTTTTCCGTCGGTTACAGGCTAGAAGCTATAAGTTTGCCGAATTTCAAGTTTCTAGTTCATCTGAAAGTGGGTAAACAATGTCAGTGAGTGAGTCAGCCGTGTGGATTTATAGTTGTATAATAATTTGCATTTGCCTCGAAATAAGATCAAACACATTAAAAAAAAACTTACTTCATTGTTTAGGAATCCAAGTCCGTCTTTATGAACGGTATGATTAAATGCGGATAACCCAGACGGCCAGTTAGCTGCGGTAAGAAATAAAACCTGGCCAAGTCGCTATTGTTAGGTTAAGCTAATCTGTAGTTTTTCTTATGGTATTGTCTAATTCTCTTTAATTAGAAAGTGAACGCCGAATACTCCCTAAATGAATCAAATATTATGTAACAATTGTATTACGCACGTTGGTTTAAATTGGTATTTGGGTGAACACAGTTTTGAACGGGACCATACACTCGCGCCGTATGAACCCTAGAGGTTCGCTCGATGGTTCGTGTAACCCCCAGATCCCTCCCCTTCCCACCCTCTCCTCTTTCACCAAACGTGCTATCATCAGTTTTCACTCCTCTCGCATCCCCCTCCCTCCCCCATTTCCTCTTGTGTGTTCTTCTCTTCGTTAGTAACGTTAGGGCTATTTGCGATTCGTAGTTAGTTTTGAGGGTTTTGGAAAGGGAGGGGGGTAGTTATGGAAAGTAGACTTCATATGTTTTCAAACACACACACACACACACACACACATACGGTGAGGCTTGATGTGCTCGTGTAAACACATTTACTCCTGTTTTACATTTGAAAGGGAGGGACTAGGTTGGTTTTATCACTGCCGGGAGACTGTTATAAGTTGGTTCAGGGGATGTAACCAGCGTTTGCCAATAACTCTCTCTAATTGAATGTGGGAACGATCCCGTTTGTTAATTCGCGTCGTATCGAGATTTAGCCGGAAAATATTTTTATTCACCATCGATATTTTTTATTTTACTTTTTTGTATAGATGGGTCGAGTTTCGAATCCTCGAATATTTAAAAAAATATGCCATTTTAGTCAACGTGAAAATATTTAAAATTAAATTAAATTTAAATAAAAAGGCTTTTAGGGGCTTTTGGTCACTGATGTGTGATTTTATTTGTACTGACGATTATTTTATAAACAATGGATTTTTTTTAGTAAATTAATTACATTAAATACTCTCCCAACTACACAATTCCTTCTACATATTGCTTAAAATTGTTTTTTGAAGTCTAGATTTTTATAATCGTATTCGAATTATTTTTTTAAGATTTTTTTATGAATTTTTAAACTCTCTAATACCAGAGGATTTGAGCCTCTAATCTCTACTTTTTTGGAAATTGTAAGACCACTTAATCTAGGGGTAGATTTAAAGGGTGTGGTTGACAGGAAATACATCCGCAGTGACCTGAAGAAGGGGTAGGAAACCCACAGCTAAAATTGCATCGTGTCAAACCAATCTCAGTGCATCCTGCCGGTATTAGAACCCCGACCTCCTTATCAATGACAACTTATTGCCTTTGTGGTCTTGTATAAAAATCTCAAAAGGTGTACGTTTTGGTATATAATGGTTTAAAACGCATTCGCACTATCGCGCGTTTGTCGAAATTAATTGAAAATAAAAAATATATTTTCAGATTTAGAACTGAATTTAGTTCACAAAGAGTTTTTTTTCAACCCCTCATGTAAGTTATTTTACATTATATTTTCCAAACGAATGCTGTTATATTTAATAAACTACCCTTATAACCTGCCTCAATAGAGAAAGTCATTAATAGAGTTTGTGTAGATATCGATATAAACTTCAAACGAGCTTCAACAAAGAAGGACGCTTATATGACTTGGCAGTTCGCCTTGTATTTGATAACCATACAATCCGCAACACACCACTGTATTTACAGTAGTATTGTGTATACAACATGGCGTCAGTATTATTTACATTTCGTTTTGAAAGTTTGTATCGTTTTATATGGTTTTAGTTGGAGTTTTGCTGGGGTTTTTTTTTAATTCACTTAATACCATTTTTCTTAAATTGATCTGTTGTGATTTGTTTCCCCGAAGATTAATATTTTGCCTTTGTTTTTTGATCTAATGTTTTATCTAAAACTTTTAAAGACGAAATTTTATCGGCAACGGTTGTAGGGCTGACTGGGTTTGTTGGCTTTGTTTATTTTTCTAGGGTGTTGCTGTCACATTTACTTAAAATTCATCCCCCCTATTCTTATATCCTATTGTGTTTTTCTTTATATCATTGATCCATTTCTAGTAACTCGTAGTCTTACGCCAGAGTACTAAACTTCTGATTAATAACTAAACTGTAAAGATGTGGCTAAAACGGATTTATTTCCTCATAATATTGGGCTTTCTGGTAGGTAATGAATTACTAAGCCACACTCCATTCACCCTGCGAAGTAGCAGTCATACCTTTACTAATTACACTCTGGTTTAGCACATAAAAATAAGGCCATAGTGTAATTAATCACGGTCAGGGTTTTCCTGAGCTAACATCCATACAGTTTTTTTTATAAATTTATATGACAAAAAATATGTTTTCTAACAAAATGAATACATTATTTGTATAGGGATCATATATAAACCACGTAACGCTGTTGAAAGGGGCAACTCTGTTCACACGGTGTTACAAGGGGAGGGGAAGTAAATTCCATTCACGGTAGGAATTACTCTCTAAAAGGTCTTATTTCCTACCAATATCCTACTATATAATAGATTTCTGGTAGGGAAAAAGGCCTTTCAGAAAACAATTCTTGCGCTGAACAGACCTTACATCACGGTGTTATAAGGAGGAGGGGAGATACATCACGGTGTTATAAGGAGGAAGGGAGATACATCATGGTGTCACAAGGGGAGGGGAGATACATTACGGTGTCACAAGGGGAGGGGAGATACATCACGGTGTCACAAGGGGAGGGGAGATACATCACGGTGTCACAAG
>CABFOV010002875.1:0-11929 GCA_902141375.1 Timema poppense | reverse complement strand
CGCGCGGTTCATGGAAGGAGTGATGAAAGGGGGGAGGGGGGCAGCAGAGTACGGCTATAAAACTGAATAAGCACCTCCCAATCCTCTATTCTCCTCCTTTCTCCGGGCAGTTTACGGTGTTTTAAAGATAAAAGTCGCCCCCCCCCCACCCACCCTTGCTAGTTTATTGTATCGCGAGTACCTTCAATGGACGTATATTCTGGTGTTGAAACGTTTGTACTGACGCACGTGAAACGATTCAACGTCCGCGCGGTCTCCTGTGACATCCCCCCCCCATCCCCCCACGGATACTTGGGTAGAAAAGTTTTTATACCCCGACTTTAATCGTTGTTGATCCTCTTATATGGTCGAATGGTGTAAGGTGGGAGTGTAGGGGACGCGAGAAAAGGCCAGTGTTTTTGAAGTTTTTATAGTAAACCCTATCTTTTGGCTAAAATAAACAAAATATTTCTCCAGTAGAAACATAAGAGTTTAATTCTCTTCACGTGGTAATATCAACAGTTGTTGAATATCTGTCATGGCGATATTAGATGAGAAACTTTTTAAATGAAGAAAAAAAGTGGTCGTTAAATTCCAGGACACATTTGATGGGTATTTAACAACTGTTGATATTACGGCGTGAAGAAAATTATAATTTATTTTTATGCTTGTGAATTTTCTTATTTATTTTGACAAAAAAATGTTTTTTTAAAAAATAAAAATTGCAAAAACACTAACCTTTTCTCGCGTTCCCCAAATCCCCACCTTGTCATTCCTGAAATAAACTGGACTGGCAATGACGGGGAGATCGGAGCTCGAACTCAGTCCGGGTAAGCTGAGGGTGGTATTTCCTAAATGGTTTTTATGTTATATCTTCACGCAAATACGGGTACACTTCCTCTAAATTCAACCTTTTCCACCCTAACACGTTATCTTAATTCGTACATAAACGCACAACCCACACGTGAGTACGAAGCAGTGCTAGGAAAAAAAAAGTATCTTTGTCCTTGCGTGTCGTTACCACGCTAATATTGTAGGGATAAAGGTAAGATTTATAGGAAATGTACCAGTATTTGCGTGGAAGAGAGTGGGAAACTGTTTAGTGAAAAAAAAAGCACTCGCTAAACCCGTCCTGGATTCTAACCCAGATCTCCCTGTCTCCGATAAACCAGGCTAAATGATCTTGACGTTTAATCCGCCTGCCCAACGATGCGACTAGTACTAGGATTGTGGTGTTTAAAATCACTTCGTGTCTGTTGTTTGATGCACGTGACCCCGGTAAATATATCTTTCCTTCGCCAGATGAAATTTGATAGCGTTTTAAAATATGTTTCGTTGTTTTGACATCCCCCCTCCCCTTTCCCTTTCAATTCCCGGCTCTAGTAATACGAAACTTCAACAATATATTCCTGCGCACAACGAAGTAATTAACCTGCTACATTATAATCACGGGTAGACCCAACTTCTCTGACAATTACAATTAAAATAGAAGTTTGTTTGTCGTGGGGGTGTGGGGGAAATCTGTTAACGTCTCCAGACTACTTAAGAACATGTAGCTTATTTGATCTATATTTTTAAATAGTTTCGCCGTCGGTTTTTGGGGAGGAGAGCCGAAATCCAATTTACTTTTGAAGTTCTTACTCGTAATCGTCGAAAAACTTTTTTTTTTTAACTTATATAATATAATATTTTTATTTTCGTTCTTTCATTTATTTGCGGTATTTAACATGCACTTTCTGAATATACGTATCGGCACACAACTTATAAACCAACTTAAGTCTAGAACAGACACAACGTCCAGCCCCCCCGGCCGTTAATTCATCACTGTGAAAGGGGAAACCAACATACCACCAGTGATAAATTTTTCAGCCATGCCGGGAATCGAACCTGGGACTCTTACCTCGGTAGACAGACAAGCTACCGACTGAGCTAAGTTGTCAGATTAGCGTTTTTAAAATTTTAAAATAACACTTTCCGGCCTTGATGAACTGATGGTTGCCAGGCCGTAAGCTCACCGTTCAACCCTATTCTGAGACACCTCAATTTAACCTGTTTAAGTTTTTTCCGTCCTCTTTCCAGCGCTAATGGGAATGGGTTTACCCTCTAAAACTACCCCTCGGATTACGTCGTTTAATGAATGGAAACTCCCTACCGATTCACTTTTAATGGCGGTGATAAACTGTTCTGAAAACGGTGATATTTCGGAGAACCCTGCTTGTCAATGGCCTGGTGCTCCCCCGTGTCTTACCTTGGACCATCCGCGCGGAAAACAGGGTTCACTTGAGGAGCTGCGCCCGATTACTCCCAGTGGGATTATGGGTATTGGCACTGGCGTGGGTGATGGCTTCGTACCATCGGCAAGAGGTCTTTGTAGATGTGGGCAGGTCCTGTCTGGTCTCAAGGCTGGATGTTGGGAGTTGGAGGGAAGGGGGGAGGATATTATAGTATTTGAACGACTGTGCTCTCTACAATTCTTCCTCACGTGATTGATTCTTGGTGTGGAGTAGATCCGCTTTAAGGGGAACACATATATATTATTATAATTATTATACTACTATAGAGCCACATGGCTGAATCACTCAATCACTGACATTAATGTTCACCCACTTACAGATGAGCTAGAAACTTGAAATTTGGCAAACTTATAGCTTCCTGCCTGTAACCGACGGTAAAATTACAAAAAGTTTTTAAAGAAATTCAAAATATCGGAGAAACTTTAAAGTCGGTGCAGACCTTTCTTTGGAGGTATCTTGTCGCTAAACGGTAAAACCTATAAAAAAAACTGCTCTGGAATTACATTAGTTTACATCCACTTACAAAGAAAATTCATTGAGTGTATGCATATATACGCATATGTACAACCCGTATGTATGTATGTATGTATACGTATATTTAGAATATATATGTCCTATAAGTAGAACACATGTTTATCAATATAACACTTAGGTATACACATGTATAATTGTAGACACCTATCACGGTGGTATATATTTAACGTATATATGTATGTATATATACATATTATACACACACATTAAAGACAGTTGATAAAAGTATATTTTACTCCTAATCATTGAACGTACTTTTAAACATCTCACTCAGTTCAATCTTTGATATGTAAATTAGATTAATAAAACTGCCCCCCCCCCCTCACTCTTTTAATGTTGTTCTTTTTTCCTCCTCCATCTCCTCCACTGAGCGAACATTGTCCCGGGGAATCTCATTTCTAAACTCTTTGTAGCAGTTTGATTGCTCGTTCCGGCTCTGGTTAATTTTCCCCTAGATTTCTTTAAAAAAAGACTTGCTCTGTTTGAATCTGAAAGCGGAGCGGACTGCTAAGTAGAGTTATTCCCGATCGAGTGAACAAATTACAAGTACAAAGAGGAAGTGTTTTATGGAGACTGGGGCTATAAGGGAATAAATACAAGACCGGGCAGTGCCCTTCGGTTTCCCTTTCACTGCTACGAACCGGGCCGTACCCGGAAATGTTGATTGGGGGGAGTTCTCCCCTCTTCAGCTCGCGTGAAACTACCCCAAACCTCAACTAATGTCAAGGATTGGTTTTTCTTACATTAAAATTCTTACTTGAGGCAAATCTGTTAAATTATCATTATCATCACCGCGTCTTACTACCTGTTCAGGTTATACGCATATATGATAATTACTCTAATGAGGTAGGGATGATGAAGAAAGCATTTTTTTTAGAAGTAATCTACTTGCACTTGCGTTGGAGGAGAGTGGGAAACTATTTTTTTTTAAACTCATTGAACCTAACTGGGATTGGAACCCCGATCTCTCCGTCGTCAGCAGGCCAGTCTAACAAGAGATTGACGTCTTAGACCATTTGACCATTAAATCTGTTTTTTTAAATCACTATTTAAGGTATTTAATATGTACTATATAAGATGAGTGATCATTTCAGTAGACTATTTATAAACTGACGTAAACCTAGAATATACTCAACACCCAGGCAGGGAAAACCAAATTTTCACCGAGGATAATTTTTTGCCGCCATGTCGGAATCTAATCCGCGACCCTTATCTAAGCAGGAAGACGCGTTACTAACCGACCTACTGTATTGGAGTCGTATTAATCTAAAGTTATTTTAAACATAAATGTGGTTGTAGGTGCCATGAATTTATAATTCAACAAGCTAATATCCTAGGGATTGAGCAGAAAGATAGGAATACATTGCTGATAGATCTTCGGGTATAAGAAAAGGGGGTTTGGAGGATTTAACCTACCTTCGCCACCCTTAAGCTGGTATCGACCTGGCTACAAACAAGGCATATAGTTGGCTATCATGAGGAATCAGTCGCTCTTGTATATAAACTAGAAAGATAGACCCCAAATATATTTAAAATACAGCTTGATTATTTTGTTTATTTAGAATTAGATTTTTGTTTTATTTATATAGCTATATACTTATATAATTAACTAATATATATTTATTATTTTGTATATATTATAATCACCTACTATCAGTGTCCTAGTGGTGACCTGGTGGTCTAGGGGTAAGGTGTCAGACTTCTATTTTGGAGGTCCGGGGTTCAATCCTCGGTCCCGGCACAGATTTATCTGATTACCAAACCCTTCCTTCACCTCTGACAAGACATCTTGTGAATGTGGGGAATGCCAGGCCTCCACCGTGGTTCGGATCCCACGTTAAACTGTAGGTCCTCCATCTCATCTCACAATCACCCTACCATTACACATTAGCGTAAGTGAGTATAACCCGAACGGGTAGTAAGACGCGGTAATAATAATCAGGGTCCTAGTAACATTGAGACATAGGTTTGTTATAAAAAAGACAGTTCCCTCCTATTAATGAAAGACTGAGTCAGCCAAGATATTCAGAACAGTCCACAATCAGCTTACACGTATGCTTTGAAAGTCAGCTTTACTTGTGTATAGTTTCACACCAGTAAAACTACATTTAGAAAAACATCGGTAAGCACGGCACATTTTTAAGCGAGTCCTTGGAGTGTGTTGAGAGGTGTTTTGATAGCTATTGATAATGGGTATGAGGAGGGGGGGGCGGGGGTCGGGGACAGTGATACTACATTAATTCATAAATAGCTTTATTTTTATACATTATATACAAATATCTTTTTTTTTTGTGTAAATACGTAAGTATGTATACATATCTTTATTGATTTATATAACAGAATGGGGACAATATATTTTAAGGATGTGGTCAGACTTGTTCGGAAGAAGTAATTAAGGGTGCCGTACTTTCTCTAAAGAAGTTAATCTCTAATCGATTAAATAATGATTACAGAGTTTTATAGGTATCACTCGTCTAGAGCCATTAACGTTTGACCACTCCACTTCTAGACTGACTTACTACTCAGCACCATAGTTGATGGTCACATTAGATTGTGTAAACCATTTAATCGAGCATAAATTATACTAGCTGCCTCTCTGGGAATACAGTTCGGACATTGATGTAGCGAGTAATGGCACTGCGCCGCACATCACGAGATCAATAAACGTCCCCGACGACTGCTTTCAACAGAAGGTGCTGTGTGTCTTGATAGTGAAGCGGCGATACATCATTTACCACTACCCTCTAACAGACTCGCGCTTCAGATGGGGGGATTAATAGCTCAAATATCTTGACGATACTCGATAAAGGAGAACAAGTATTTGGAAAGCTTTGAGATGTGGTGCTGGAGGAGAATAGAGGGGATAGAGTGGACAGATCGGGTGATTGATAAAGAAGTTATAAGATAAGTAAATGGAATAGAAAACCATTCTGCAGGAAGGCCGATTGGATGTGTCGCATGTTATGAGGAGAAATTTCTCATTGAGTGACGTCATAGAAGACAAGAGGGAAGGAAGATAGATGAAGGTACCAGGAAGACAAGAGGGAAGGAAGATAGAGAAGGTACCAGGAAGACAAGAGGGAAGGAAGATAGAGAAGGTACCATAGAATACAAGAGGGAAGGAAGTGTTTGTCAATCAGATAAATCTGTGCCGGGACCGAGGATTGAACCCCGGACCCCCACCAAAGAAGTCCTACACCTTACCCCTATACCGTCAGGTCACCTTATGGTAGTAGTGCAATGTTATAAATGTTGACCGCAATAAAAATAGTGTTTATATTGTTTAAAAGGTCTTTGCTTTTGTAGAACCCCAACATTGAAGAGTTTATTTTATTTTGAGCTCACGGCAGTTCTTGCTAGTGTTGTTTGGGATGAGATCTTGTTTGAAAGATCTGTATCGACTTACTCATCCAGAGACACCCCTCCGTTCTCTCACGATACAAAGCATCTTCTTCCTTCTCATTCATATATATATATATATATATGAATGAGAATAAAGTGTTTTACATATATATATATATATATATATATGTAAAACACTTTTCTTCCCCCTCAAGATCTGCACATGCATTGACGTCTTCAGGTAATTTCATTTTTCGTGTTGCCTCCTTGGGGGACTTTGAGAAAAGGAAAGGGTTGTAAAATGGTAGAGGGAAGGACATCCTTAAAAGATCATCACCCTGACAAAACTTAATTTCCTAACTCTTGATTATAATCGAAAAAGCTTGTGATAAACGAGCTCTACACTGGATATCATCTCTGAAGGAAATTGTATGGCCACTATTTGGGAAACAGTGTTGTCATTCTTTTGTTTTCGCTTGGTCAACCAACTCTAGAATATAAGACAAATTTTGCAACTATGGTTTGTTGAGGTTGCAAATAGATCCCTTTTATCCCCAGAAAAATCCCCTACCGACAAAAGTGAGAGAATGAGGAGATCTGGCAACAGCTAACAGAGAGGGAGCGAGGAGATCTGGCAACAGGTAACAAAGAGAGAGCGGAGATGAAGCTTTCATTCATAAGACCTGTCCGTGGAGTCCTTGGTTATGGGCGGGTGTGTCTATATTAATTATATATATATTTAAGTTTGTGTATTCCTCTCTCCATTAGTGTAAATGAGCGAACAGGCCGACCGGGTAGTAAGAAGCATACTACGAGGAAGATAAGAAATATCGGTTTGGCTGTGTAGACTCTGGGAATGTCACCACGTAACTCTCCAGCTTTACAACATTTTTATATTACATAATAGTTAAACAGGCATGGTTACAGTCCTTTCTTCATAGAAAGGGATTTCCAGAAGAAGAAGAAATTTCTTTGCCAATTTTTTTACCATTGTTATTTTATAGGTATTAATAATATTTATCAAAAGTTACAGCCGTGGATTACATGGCTTGACGTATGAATGCGTGAAAGTAGATCTAGTAACTTTTATAGCTAAAATAAGGCCCTTCCTATGAAAACTGGACTGTATGTGTGTGCTAGCATGTTTATCCTGAGATCCGGGCTTTGACTCCCTAAAAGACTCAACTGGAGTTTTATTTTGATCAATTCCACAGGCGTAAGCACGTGCATTTGGTATAGAAAAACTCGCCTTCCTCATTTTGAGCTTTTTTTGTTGCTTAGGTCGCCACTAGCTATCATGGTAATAATAAAAAAAACTGTTTTGTGAACAGCACGATTTTTTTAAGCTTTTATGAAACTTAAGTTTTCTCTTTCTATTCTGATGTTCAAGAGCCTGCGTCAAAGTCGGGAGGAAACCTTCTCTGAACCTTGTTCTTGTTTAGCTGGAAGGGTATATGGGGTAGAGTGTGGGTATCCCCATAAAACAAGTCCCTCTCTTTGTAAATCGTCTTTATTATCCCCTGAGAGAGAAGTTTCTTGCAAGACCCTCGAAGCTTCACGACTTACTTTTTCCTTTGCTCAAACACAACTTTTTTTTTTAATAGTTAAAGATTAATTACTCTCTTCGTATTTTAGGTTTCCCCTTGATACTTTTACTTACTTGCTCTATGCCATTAAGAACCAGGGACACTGTTACAGAAATATTGAGCAAAGAGAAACATATTTGTTCACCAGAGAACATAAGAATAAATTAATTTTTTAAGACCTGAATTTAAAAAAATACATATTTGATTATAGCTCATACATTATTGGTTTTATAAAAATATATTTCAAATAAAATCTTTGTATCTTTAATAGTGATATAAATTTACAATGATAAGTTATTTTGTATCTCAAATAGTTGCGGAAAAATAATAAAAATTAGAAAATTTCGCCCCTGTTAGGTACATTAAAAATAATGTTCTCAAGAATATGAGAATCGCCATTGATTAGAAGGGTCTAAACATAAAATTTAATCAAAATCGTTAAACCGAATTTTGAGAAAATAGATTTTTTTTTCTCATTTTGCCTTTCACTAAACTATCCTTAATTTTAGGATTAGACCAAGTGGCCTTGGTTTAGTAGAGGATCAAACACGATATATAACCGAGCACGCGTAGCGTGGAAATTGAACTGAATGAAGACTTATCCTTCCGGTAGGTCACGTTCCCCTCATACACGTCAGTTCCGTTTGACAGGTGCCGCGGTCTGCAGGTAGAACTGTCATGATTCCCATAGTCCGGTCACCCCCACACACGTCGCCGAACGGAAGGTGGAA
This sequence comes from Timema poppense, assembly GCA_902141375.1. NCBI lineage: Eukaryota > Metazoa > Arthropoda > Insecta > Phasmatodea > Timematidae > Timema > Timema poppense. Next base: position 3,463 of record CABFOV010002875.1, on the reverse strand, counting down.
GTGTGCGTGTATGGGAGGCCTAAGGTGTCATTCTATCAATAGACTTGACTGCCCGTGATTGAGAGGTTGAGTTTCATTCCTAACTGTTGAACACACTCCTCCATTCACTAGAATGCAAGTACATTTACTCTCTAAATTCACTCTTGCTTATCTCTAACAGCGTAATTAGTACATATGTCTGTAAGCCGCGGTGCTAACAACATACTATGCTGGATGGTTTATAGGAACTATCTGTGTTCCAATTGGCCCGATGGAGAAACTTTTCATTGATTATTTTTATAAATTATGCCCATGTTTAAATATATATACATACCTCTGACAAGACATCTTGTGAATGTGGGGAATTCCAGCCCTCCACCGTGGTTCGGATTCCACGTTAAACTGTAGGTCCTCCATTTCATATCACAATCACCCTACCATTACACATTAGCGTAAGTGCGTACAACCCGAACGGGTAGTAAGACGCGGTGCTAATAATAATAATAATAATAATAATAATAATAATAATAATAAATATATATAAAACGTTGATAAAATAACTATTTGCCATTGAATTTATTTAGAAAAAAAACCTATTGGAATTAGACCCGCCTCGGTGGCGTGGTTGGCTAACGCGCTAGTCGTGTTGAGCTCGACTGCTGAGGAGGGGGAGATCAAGGTTCGAATATAGGTCGGGTGAACTGGGGGTGGTTTTTCCTAAATCGTTTTCCACTCTGCCTCCACGCAAATGCGGGTTCATTTCCTCTAATTCAACCTTCCCAATTCCTTATCAATTTGCGTAATTAGTACTTAAAAGCGTATAACCCGAACGGGTAGTAAGACGCGGTGCTAAATAATATAATAATAAAAATATTGGAATTAGGAGTAAAACAAAAAGTTAAATCGTCCTTCAGCAAGAGAATGAAACAATTCCGCTTTGAAATAATGCATTGTGGTATTTTAATAATAAAAGGGGTTTCTCAAGTTTTAATCCACCTTTCAGCTTCCCTGCATTCATTTTAAATCACTCACTCTTTCTCTCTCTCTCTTTCCCACTATCTGAACCTTTTGTATTTGTGCTTGGGCTTTTTAAAGTCGTTTTTGTTTTAAAATTTTCGAAAAAAAAAGTTACAAAGTTACTATAAAGGTGAGTTTTATTTAGTAGCAGGAAAAGGGCATGAGTTCAGGAACGGCAGGTGCGTAGTACCCCCCCCCCTCCTTTCCCTCCGCCTTTTTAACTTTACCTTTTAATTTCTACTTAAAACACTAGCATAACTTTATTTTATATTTAAAAAAAAAGTTGTTGAAATGGCGCCCCTTTATAGAAACTTAAATTTGAACATCACTCAAAAAATAATTATGCCAGCCTTCTTTTGACATTATTTTGTCATAATTTTTTTATGTATGAGGGGTGGGGATGAATGGAAGGGGAGGGGGTATTTCTGTGGGAACATAAAAGTTATTTTTATCTAGGCTTTTTTTTATTACTTAGCTTTTAATGATTATTAAAAAATAAAAATATATTTCGAACAAACTTTCGGAAGAGGCTCCAAGACGTTGACTACTCTTTTAGGTATTTTGATTAACTAATCATTTTTAGATGTATTTTTTATAAACACTTTTATAAAATCTTATCATTTGGATCTTCTTTTTACGTCCACCGCGTCTTAGCTTCCGTTAGGACTATTTGAATTATTGTTGTACAGCTGAATAAGGTAGTATTTGTAGAAAATGTATCTTCATTTTCGTGGAGGTGGGATATCAAACTATTAGGGAAACAAACCATCTCATTTACATCCTGCTGGAAAGCGAACCCCGATCTCCACGATTCATGTTTAATGAGACTGATGCCTTTGTCTCAATTTTCACCGTAGCTGGTTTATACATTCTGAATAATGATTACATAAATTATACAAATCATTTTAAAACAATCCAATTTTCATACGAATTACCTTTAGAAAATACAAAAAAAATTGCTCAAAATTGATAACATTTCACTGTAAGTATTGATTATATATATCGAAAGTGAAAGCTGAAGATCGCATGACTTGACGTATGAATACGCAATAGTAGCTCTTGTGACTTGCGGATCGTAGGTTTTATATAATATTGTCGATATTCGGAGTCCAGACATTGCTCCATTCAAATTTATCCGATTATTTCGTTTACTAGGAGATTGTTTGACAGCCGTGAGTAGATATATACAGACCCAAACAGGCCCTGTGATGTGGTGGACAGTACACCTGGCTAGGGGTCCCGGGTTTTATTCCCGTCTGGTACCATGGGTATTTTTCCCCGACCCCAACGGTCACCAGGGTTTGGTTAGTTAGGTTTAAGTTGGGTTAAGACACATCGGCTCCACAACTCCGTAATCACTATCATCACATCATCTCATTGCGGGTACGTGTAGACAAACCCCCTGGGTACCTAGCTCTCTCTTCTACCAGAACGACTAATTGTCTACATACGGTATATTCACGATAGCTTTTTACCTGGATGACAGTTCAAAAATCATATTTTTAGGTTTTGGGTCGCCAACACTTGTACAAGATCACTGTTTTGTTATAAATGTTAAGTTTTTTAGTTACATGCTATATTTTACGTTTAAAATAGCGCAAACTTAAGTTTTCTTACGCGGTTTAAAAAATTATTTTTATCCAATCTGAAACAATATTCGAAACATGATTAAAAGTACTTATTCTCCGTTTTTGTAATATAGCGCATATATTAATACCTTTTAATACAGGCATCGTATTTACTTGGAAAAGAGGAAATACTTGTAATTTTTTACTATAGGATTGAATTATTTTATGATTATTTTATTGTATTTCAAAATATTTATCTGAATAAAATATTTTTGTCCGCTGGGTGGGTGTATCATTGTAAAGAGCTTGTTTGCCTCATGTTCAATCACATGGTTTAAATTCATCGGTCGCCATTTTGAAGCTATATTTGTTAAGCCATTTTGTGGAAGTAATGTAAATAATATTTTTTAAAGTGGAATAAAACTATAAATAAGCTTTGTGTACGAGCTCAAATAAATATATAAATAATATTGGCATAAATTACTGTGGTTAACTATCAATTTCATACATTACCTTATGTTTTCATTACAGTTGTTCAAAGTGGTAGATATCAGCTGTTGGCGTAAGGATACATTAGGGACTATTTCTAGTAACTGTTTAGCTGCAATCAAAGTAAACCCGATTGGTGAATGCACTTGTACAGGCGACCTAACAGGATTTATCTCTCCCGGTTAAAGATTCCATAGGTGACCTGGTGGTCTAGGGGTAAGGTGTCAGACTTCTATGCTGGCGGCCCGGGTTCAATCCTCGGTCCCGGCACAGATTTATCTGAATACCAAGCCCTTCCTTCACCTCTGACAAGAAATCTTGGGAATTCGGGGAATGCCAGGTCTCCACCGTGGTTCGGATTCCACGTTAAACTTTAGGTCCTTCATTTCATCTCACAATCACCCTACCAT
>CABFOV010002874.1:46331-75564 GCA_902141375.1 Timema poppense | reverse complement strand
ATCTCGAGTTTCACCAGCCAGGAAGGTCCATCGGTCGCACCGTGCTCGCTCGTCAACAGGATGCAAGCTATATGAGCTATATTCTACTCTCAACAGGATGGCAACCCAATACTCTTGACTTCCCAGGAAATGTACAAGCGTGGGATAAACCTCCTGCCAGAATAAGCCTTAAAATAAGTATGCTCTTACATATATATATGTAAGAGCATTTATATATATATATATATATGTAAGAGCATTTATATATATATATATATCACTCAACTGTGCTAGTTTAATACCAACCACTGATCTTGCTGATACAGTTTTTATCTGAGATTAAAGTGGAAAGATAACATTAAATTCGAATCGTTCTTCCAAGTGCGTTGTAGCTTAAACCTCATATAGAGGCAAATTAAAGTAAACTTTGCCTTCCCGTCTATCGGTTGAGTGCATAAATCTACGCGGTAAATTACAATTCACTTTTAAAGAGATAAACACTCTTGACCCTTAGACTTTTTTTTATAAATATTCTCTCACACAACGAGGAAATGAACTTGTTACTTTAGGTAAGATAATCTTTAATCAAGATTTATTTACACGTTAAGAATAAGCCTATTCAACTAGTCCAATAGTGAGTTATACCGATTCAAGGTAGATTCAATATTGAGTAGTTCTGTCACCTAGTTCGTGTGAAAAAGTAAACAATTTTTCAATCCATCCCTCATTGCCTGTCATTCCTGTTTTAAAAAGAATAGAAGTTCAAGTTATCTCCGGTATATGCTTTTTGTAGTCCCTAAACACCTTACCAGCAGAATGGGCTATATCGTGCCCAAGCTTTCTATGTAGAAGTGGTATTTAGCGAGTTAATTCTAATGGTGTAAATATCCTATTTCCATGTATCTAATCATTCAGGGATAAATAAGGGGGTTTAAACGTCGGGTGGTCTTATTTTGCTTCAGGTTCCGTCATGTTTGCACTATACTCTATCCCTGACACTGCTTGGTCTGGAAGCTATCTCTAACGCTGCTCAGTCTCCTTAGTAAACACGATCAGGTCCTCCATAAACGATCCACATACAGTTACGATCAATAACGCTGTATTTCGTTTACGTACGCAGCATAGACACGTGAGCAACATCATAGCGAACATAAGAACAACAGCATAATGAGTAAATGATTATTGTACTGAGCTTCAAACAATATCGGGGCGGTGCGGGTGATTGAATAAAGACCCTTGTAGGCCAGGAAATGATGTTTTACTGACGTCAGCCAGTTGAGCGTAGCTGTCTGATTGAAACGATTTGAAAGGCACGTACTCCACTTTGAGTCTTGTACAGTGACAAGACAATGACTAAAGAGTGTTTTTACAGCCTCCACTTGAAAATCGGTAAAAGCTAGTATCTTTATTCTGAGTAAATTGTCCTGCTACACGGGACTTGCATGCTAAGAGTGGTAAGATTACTGCTTAGATTATAATTCTATCTTAAAAATCAAGCTATTTTTAAAGCTGGAGAGAATTTGTTCTCGAAAAAGAAGTAAAACAATGAGCTATTTCATTTAGTAAGATTAACGAGTGAGTTAGGGCGTTTATTCAGGTGCTTTGATTCAACATACTCCGCTCAGAGTAGAAATTAAACTTTGACGGGACATTGTTCGTTTGTTTTGTATCTCTTTAAGTGTGAGGAACATATATGTTTCAGGAGAACCGATGTGTTTGTAAGGGTTGATAATGTTGGCGTGGATGGGGAAAATTTGAAGTTGAAGTTCTTTACCAGAGCAAGGATTTAGGGAGACTGGTGGGAAGGATAAATAGGATATCATCTATGCTCATGCCTTGGCTGCTAATGGTGAAGGGTTGTGGTAAGAAGCTAGTCCATTAGATGAGGAACGGGCAATAGAGGGTTAATTTACTAATGAGCAAACGTAACGTGATGAGCTGTGAGTAGGTCTGATTGATGAATTATTAATTATCGAATCAAGGCTGCGAGCCTTTATTTTAATACATATAACACTCATGTTCCATTCGATAAGTTGTTTAAAATCACTTCAACATACATGATACAGCTGTTGGCCCATCTCAAGCTGCAGCGTATGATAAATGCATATAATCCGTTGCTTGACTCTCATAAGTAGATAGCTGTAATATCTAGCAGAGAATGTTGAAATTATTTTAACTCAAACCAAGGGTACAGAACCAATAACGCTGAAATATAGTGACTTGTGTAAAGCTCGTTCCATGACTACGTTTAAGTTCTGCTCTTGTGTTTCGGTTAGTGGATGAATCCGCAATTAATTGAATGATTAAACTTTCTTCAAATACGATGCTAATGCTGAGATGAATGGTCAAAGTTGAATATTATACCATGGTCAATCTTTCCAGTCCTCATCATAATAATCATGAGCAGGTAGTCATAGCAACAGCTAGCTGAAACCCGTTTCAGTGGCCGAATAATCAAACCCATCATTCCTTTTTTAGACTGGCCTGCCAAAGATGGGGAGATTGGTGTTTAAATTCCAGTCGGGTCTAACAATGGTGGCTTTCCTATATGTTTTCCCACTCTTCCTTAACGCAAATGCGGGTAGATTACCTTTTAACTCAATACCTCAACACTATCCGGTTGGAGTAATTATAATAGATGTTAATAATCTGAACGAGTAGTAAGACGCTGTGAAACAACTACCTGAGGGAGAGTGAAGATAATCATCCCCATTAGACTTGCAGAGGCTGTCTCCAAGTGTATAATTTTACTTTATTATTGTAAAGGTCATCCTATAACTCTAGTACTGACCCCATGGCCCGTTCCTACACATCTTTAAGTGCGGCACACATGACACAACTTCTTGTACATAAAGTTGTACAAGAAGTTGCAGCTTGAAGATGGCGTCGTTTGAGCACCAAAACTTGTACAAGATCTGCATTGCACAGTTTATTGTATACAACTTCAGGAAATAGAACGCGTTCTATATCAGCCATTTTTCTTCTACAGCTTTTGAGTTGTAAACAAGAAAAATCTGTCTGCTAATCAGTTACTTTTTTTTTTAAAGTTATTTTAAGAAAAACAGCTAAATTCTTGAAAACAAACAAATATTTATAATTGAAGGAGGTTAAAGCCCAAATATTATAAAGGTTTTCAACTGTTTTAAGAAGATATTAAAAAATTGAAGAAAAAACTTATTTATTTTCATAATATTTAGGAAAGATTAAGAAATTATTTATATTAAATACCAATATTTTCCAAATCATTCAATCATTATTTTTCCATAAACAGGGAAAAAGTCTTGTTTTTTTAACATTGTATGCAATCACAAATGCCGTGTGAACAGTCACTGGCTAAAATTTGTATGCAATCCATGTGACCAATATATTGTACAATTTCTCGCACAACTTTTCGTACAAGAAGTTGTGTCGTGTGTACCGGACTATAAAGTATTGTGGAGTTTATTGTAGCAGGTGTTTTTGTTTTGGCGTGTATATCAGTGAAATCTAACAAACGAGAGTTTATAAGTACGAGTATATATTTATAATAAGTAATAACACAATAATGTAATTCACAGAACAGAAGGACGCCCAAAGCCATAACTATCATAGAAAAAAACACATCCAAATAGCTTCTTGAAGCATAATTATTTTTTTAATTCATGGACCTTCCCTTTTAATCTTGGGGGCACTCCTTCCTAGCTTCCCTAATAATTTTGGTCACGATACGCTACTGCCTAACACTTATTGTACCCCACTAATATGACTGAGATAGGCCATTCAAAAAGATAGTGTTATTTTACAACATGACAAAGCAGATCACACGCCAGACCCAGGATTTCGTACAGTGGATTGAATGAGAAATTATGGAACACCTTCCTATGTGCGCTTATAGCGTACATTTGTTTTGGCTGTTAAAGAAACATCTAGGGGGGAGGGGGGGACACTTTCCAGGTTAGGAAACAGAGAAGAATTCCGTACGGAGAAGTGGATTTTCAAAGCCCAATTTTTACCACAAGGGAAACATAATTGGTTTTTTTTATTACCGCGTCTTACTATCCGTCTGACTTATACGCTTATGTACTAATTACGCTAAAGGTTTTAGGGATCATAAAGTATACATTAAAATGAAATACACCCGCATTTGCATGGAGGAAGAGTGAACAACTATTTTGGAAAAACCACCCTCAGTACACCCAATTAAGAGTTATTAACGGATATAGGAAACGCTATCAAGCTAGGCAAAACTGAGTGTAAGATGAGAATTAAAACCTGATGGTATCCATGAGCGATGTTAAAGTAGATAGAACGATCACTCCAGTCATATTTTGAATGTGAATGAAGGATTCGAATTGTATGAAGCTATTGAAATAGATACTGCTGAACCACTAGTCCCAGAGTCAAGTAAATATTGACCATGATTTTTTTCACTCCAGTGACTACAACTCAAAAGTATCACTGATTTATATATCAGTGATCGGTGTATAGCGATATGTTCACCAGATGACAACAGCTGAGCACTCTGCTTTGTGAAAATACAGTGACTGCTAGTCACGGTGAATACTCACTGGTATAAATCATCGATATTTTAAATTCATGACCATAATGATCAGCGACAGCGGATAATCACTGTCACGAGTCAAGTAGGGAAATCAACAAATCTATAGAGAAGTTATAAAGCTCCAGGTATATATTAAATTCTAGCAGAGCTATTAAAGAAATTTGGTAAAATTTTAGTGAATAGTGATAGAAATTCATAAGCAACTATATTTTATATGAAACGTTTATGTACTGCTAAAAGAACTAAAGGAAAGTATATTAAAATATCAATTTTCAAAAAGGGAGATAAAACCAGATGTAACAGCTGTAGAGGTATCTCGCTATTGCCATTATGATACAAACTTATATTTAACATAATTTTATGGAGAATAACCCGTATTCAATGGAAATACGTAATTGGGAATTATAAGTGTGGATTTCAACGAAATAAATCAACAACGAATCATAATTTTACTATTCAACAAATATCAGGAAAAAGTGGCAATACATGACGATACATATTTTGTCGTACTATTATTATCTTTTGAGACTAGCGCTTTTGTGTTTGTGATCTACAGGAATATGTAATAAAAAAATAAGGCGTCGCATTTTAAAAAATATCAACGTAACCTTAACGCCACCCATGGGTGCAGAATATGTCCTAATACGCGAACAAGGTTCGGGGGAAATTAAAGCAGTCCTGGGGAAACTTGGGGCAGGGAAAAGTCCAACAATTTTGTTGACGTTTTTAGTACATTCTGGTTCTGATAAGGTAGTTTCATTTGTATGAAAAACAAAGGCCGATGACACGCAACACCGACATTATCAGTATGTGCCATAGTGAGGCAATGTTGGTGTGAGCACAAAGAGCTGCGGTGTCTAGGGGCTGAGATAATGGGTCAGAGTTCTAGATAAGAAGTCAGATGTTGAGATAAGGGGCAAAGAAAAAATCTAATAATTCAACCTGGCTAAGGGAGTGATTGAGTGATGAGTCATCAGTCACCTACCCTACCTCGGGTGTTTGGTGGCTATGGAGGGCAGGCGGGGGAGGGTAGGGAAGGGTGTGCTATGTTTTGTTTTAGTTTGAATTAAGTCACGGCCTAATTACACTGTGATGTGCCCAAAGTTTATTTAAACTCGTGATATACGTATTGTAATAATTGTGTAGCCATTAAATTGTTGTTTTTAGTGGACCTATTAAGATCCGTACTTTGTAATAATTGTATAGCCATTAAATTGTTGTTTTAGTTGACCTATTAAGCTCTGTACATTGTGCAATAGACAGATATTTATAAAAATTAAATAACTTAGTGAATCAAATGTTTACTATGTCGACTTTTAAGAGCAAACAAATCGTCAACTGTGCTTATTATGAATGGCGTGTCAAACGTGATAAACCCGGATATCACGAATCTAATAAACATCCCCAAGAAAAACCTAGAAGTAAGGATCAAGGGAGTGTTGCAAGTTTCGTAAAAGGTAAATTATGTGATCAAGAAAAACTCATGGTCGCAAACAGCGATAGTATTTCCCCTAGTGTGGTTGAGTGATAGACCTTGTAGTAGTGGCGAGTCTACGAAAAACGAAAAGTTTATGAAAATCAACAATTAAACCAAGGCCTCCAAGAATTACACTCCATTGCCTCTTACTTTCAAGCTCTCAAGATGTAAAATTAAATGTTAGTACCGCTAAGCCTACTGGTATCAATGAACAAGTAATAACAATATGTAATGCACTCAAGGAAATGGGAGAAAACTAAATTTGTTATAAGTTAGGTAAAAATAAATAACTATGATTAAACATATTTTAAATTTGAATTTTCCATACTATGTAGTAGGTAATAATTCATATTCCCTTCAGCCTCTATAAAATATTCAATGTTTCATTTTGGGTGCAATGGTTTTCAGGATTTTTTTTTATGAAAACGTTATGTTCCAGGGAAATATTGGATCTCTGAACATATTCTGTACCCCTGGTCATCTTAGCAACGCCACCCAAGGTCATAAGCTTTCAAATGAACACCCGGTGTATGTTTGTTTGTTTGTGTGTATTTATTTATTTATTTATATATATATAAATGGTCCAGGTGCTTTCTTAGACCATAAGTTCTACTTCCACTTTTATAGTGATAATTTTGTTTCTTACTCGATGAAGTTACATGGTCTTATTAAATACACAACCTTCTCATTCTCTAAAGTGGACTGTGTCCTAAGCATATAAACCGAACGGGTAGTAAAACACGGTGCTAACAAAAGAAAAAATGCTGCATTCTAAGTATGTAGCTTGCTTAGATTAAGTCCAAGCTCGAATATGCCAGTGTGGCATGGAATTCCATCACCTTTACTGACTTTATCACAAAGTAAATTGTTCAACGCAAATGTGTTGTTGCTTGCTATGATAAATTCCTTTTTAAACTAGACAATGATTGTGGTTAAATTCAGACACTTTTAGGGAACCAAACTTTCTTCTCACACAGACAGTAAAGTGATGAACTTTTTGTTTTTAAGATTTTTAATAACCCAATTTCTTGCCAATCTGCCCTCATAAATGTGGGCATCTTTGTGCCTTCTTGTGGCTCTTCAAATCCTAAAATATTTTCTACCAGTAACAATTACAAACCCAGCCCACTTGCTTATTGTATTAGCAGTGGTAGCTCTTTAAGTAGATTTCCTTAATTTGATTTTCATCATAAAAGCAAAACCAAACTTAGAAAGTTACTCATGGGAAACCCTTAAAATTAATTGCTCACCGATTGCTTATTGTGGACTGGCCACTAATTAAATATTACTATTGAATTATCTTCTCTTTGTTTTACCTTGAGGTATTTATTAATTTACAAAAAACTTTATCATTGGTGTAATTTATTGTACACAAAAGTAATGTATATTTTTGTAGGTCTTGTGATCTGTATTTTCTCATCGTTAGCCTCGACTGTTAGCTACCACTTTAATAAAGTAAAGTAAAATGAAATTATTATTATTCCTTTTATTGTTGTAGTTATTATTGTTATAGCTGCTATGTATTATTATTATTATCACTACATAAAATTAAAGTTTAGGCCTACTCAATTTATTACATTGACTAATATAGGAATAATAGGATTGGAACTACATAGAACTGATAACAATAGCCTTATCCACTTATTTTGATGCATAGTTTAAGGTGTTACTCGGTTTAAGGCATTATTCTTGTTCATGATGAGATTGGGGTTCAAATCCCGGTTGGATATACTTGGGTGGTTTTTCACAAATGGTCTCTCCCTCCATGCAAATGTGGGCAAATTTCCTCTAAATTCAACCCTCCTCATCCCCAACACATTAACATAATCAGTGCATATGCATATATCCCAGACAGATGGTAAAATGCTCTTTAAAACAAAATCTCCTAGAGCATGTTTTGTTCCTTTCCACCTCCTTTGATAACACTCAGCTCTCAATCACTAGGAAATATTGATATCTCATCTTCCTTCAATGGCTGCATTTGACATACCCATTTTTATTGAAAGATAATGATAACTCTAACACATATAGCAATAGGGAAAGCTGGGAATAGTAAGGGAATTTTAAAACTGAGCTAAAATCAGGGAAAAGTCATGCCATTGGATCATGAAACAGGAAAAAACTAGGTATTTTCGACATTGAATCAAAACAATAACTATTATTATTCTATTCAGCTACTCGTAACTTGTCAATAATATTAGATTGAGTAAACTATTACTTAATCTCAGACATTCTGTAATGCTTTAATTTGATTTTCCACTCTCCATCCACACAAATGTAAGTACTCTTACTCTAAATTCAACCTTCTTTCCCCAACACATTAGAGTAATTGTCACATGTGCGAATAGCCCAACCAGGTAGTAAGACGCGGTGCTAAAACAAATCATCCCTTTGACCAAGGTTATATGATATCTATTGCGCATGCATGTGTCCACTGATTTAACTACTAAATATTTTATTGTGATCACATATTGACTATAGAATTTCTTAGTTGGGATTACATCGTATAATTTCTTTCATTTATGATCACATCATATCGGTTTTAAAATCATTTTACAATTAATGCCCATAAGGGGGGATGTAAGGGGATGCGAGAAAAGTCAGTGTTTTTGCAGTTTTTATGGCAAAACATTTGTTTGGCCAAAATAAATAAAATATTGCTCCAGTACAAACATAGAATTTAATTTTCTTGGCATGGTGATATCCAAAGTTGTTTAATATCAGTTAAGGGTGTCCTGGAATTTAATGACAACTTTTTCTCTTCATTTATAAAGTTGGTTAGATAATGCCACCATGCCAATAACAGATATTCAGGAATTGTTTATATCAAAATGTTAATAAAATAAACCTCTATGTTGGTACTGGACCAATATTTTATTTATTTTGGCCATAAAAACTGCAAAAATACTGACCTTTTATCGCGTCCCCTTCACCTTAAACACTGTACTTGTTCATAACAAAATTTACTATTACACATTTTCTACAATGATTTTTATTTTAAATAGTAAATTGTTTATTAAATTTCTGTAGTATATAAGGTTGTAAAGTTTTTAAGGAATAGATTAAGAATATTTTAAAATTATATTGAAAACAGGGTACTTAAAAAGATATTTGGTCCAAACTGGGATGATACTACTGGGGTGTGTAGGAAGTATGTAATGACGAGTTACATACTCTGTACCCATCACAAGATATTTTTATGATAATCATGTCTCATAGATTACGGTGGACAGGACATTCACTGCATATGGGAGAATCTATAACCTTGTTTAGGGTATTGACTGGCAAACCCAATGGAAATAAATCTATGGAAAAACTTAAACACAGATGGAAGGATACATTAAAATGAGGTGGACTAGATAGAACTAACTCAAGACAGGGAGATGTAGCATAGGGCCTACTTTTGTGTGGCAATGCACTTTTTGAGTTCCTTATGCCATGTGGGGTAAATAAGTGAACCAGACAAATGTCAATATTGTGTATAAAATACTTCTCATAATCAATTAAATGGTGCCTTCCAGACAAACACTACTAAATTATTATATTTGACCATCATTATTGCCGTGTTTATTTGTTAATTTTAAGGTTATCCTTGCTTAGGCCTATATTTATAATAGATAAATAATAAGATCTTTTTAAGAGTTGGTAAATGAGCTTTGGAAGTATACCAGCATTTGTGTGGACAGAGAAAGTATGAGATTGTTTAGGAAAAAACATCTTAGTGCACGAGGTCAAAATTTGAATTTGGACCTTCCCGTCACAGAAAAACCAAGGAATACATTAAACTTACACATTTATCCACGTACCCACTTATCAATTCTCTAGAAAATTGGTACTAGCCAAACATTGAAAGTATAGTATAATATTAATAAAAATATCACCAGGGAAAAAATTAACTACTTTTCCTTAAAATAAAATAAGGATCATTTATGATAGATTATAGCTCAAATAATGTTTCATTCTCTTTAAAGATAAGGCAGAAAATTAACCACTAAATCATCTGTGCCTTAATTTCTTTAAAAGCAGGCTGTTACTTTTACCCTCAATTCGCATGTTTGGCATTTTTGGATATTTAGGTAGGCCTGACGCTCTCTAATGTATAAGGGTGTGCAAAGATTCAAAATGTCAAAGGCAAACTCCATTTCTGTCCAACGCCCAAAATAACTTTCTCATCTTTGACTAGGGATGTTCGATCTTGGATCGATCTTTTGGAAAATCGATTCTTTCCCTTCGATTAATCGATTTTTTGAATCGATTCAAAGGCCTTGATCTGATTCACGTATCGATTCTTTTTCTAACGATTTCTAAAAGATCGAATCGAAAGATCGAAAGAAATCAAAATTTCAAATCAATTAAGGAAAATTTAATTTTGTTGGCCTTAGGAAATGTTTTGTTGACTATTAGTACTAGGAAAATTTCGAAACCAAGTCTTGCAATCTTGGGCTACTAATTAGTTATTATTTGTCTTTATTTAGTAAAGTGAAGAGAATAATCCACTGATCTGCACTTTTCACGTCTAGGTTCTGTAAATGATCACATCACGTTTTTATTCTGTGATGTATTTATGGTGAGGTGTTGGCCAAAAAGTCAATAGTTTGAAAGTATTTCGTAAAAACCTCATTTTCCCCATAGAGTTTTAGTAGTTATAGAATGCTTACACCTACAATCTACACTTCCACCAAGCTAGTGATTCCCAAGTTTTGAGACACACCCTCCAACAAAAAGTTGTGAGGTTTCCTCAAGACGGATGCCAACAAGTGTGTTTAGTTTGAGTACAATCACTAGTTCTCGAACAATTAATTCAAACAAATAAGGTGTACTGATTTCACAGTTTCTGAAAGATTAATTCGCTGCTACCGAGGAAAGAAAATAAGTGCGTCCCTCTCTGGGGTCTAGAGGTTAAGGTTCTGGTTTGTCTCCAATATATAGCCTGATTTTCTTAAGAATCTTCTGGAAGCTCCTGAATCCCCAATCTCCCTTTTGATTTGGAGGGCAAAAACCTTTAAAAAATACATAATTTTACTAACTGCCTTCTTCCCCTCATATAAATATGATTTTCTACCAGCATTGATTCTTCTCTTCAAGTAAAACATTTAAAGTGCTCCTCAATGTGAAAAATAATTATAGTAGGCCTACCACCACACACAAGTGCATCTAAATTTAAAAATTGGAAAACAGAACAGGAACAAAGTGTACATTGTATGTAAGGCCACACACATTATTTAAATCACTGCCCTTTGTGGTTACCACAAAAATAATTTAAATATCTTCCAGAGGCATTTAATAAGTCATACATTTTTGCTGCCCCCTCCCCCTAATACATTTTGACGCCACCCCCACCCTCAGTACATTTTGACACTTCCCCGCCCCTCCACTCAATACATTTTGACGCCACCCCCACCCTCGGTACATTTTGACACTTCCCCGCTCCTCCACTCAATACATTTTGACGCCACCCCCACCCTCGGTACATTTTGACACTTCTCCCTCCCCTCGATACATTTTGACACTTCCCCCCTCCCCTCGATACAATTTTGACGCCTCCCACACTCCTCCCCTCGGTAAGCATTTCTAGGTGCGCCTCTTTTGGTTCTTGTAGAGCAAACTTTATTTACATGAATCGTTGGATCGATATTTGGAAGATCGATTCAATGCACTCGATTTTTTACCTGAATCGATACTACGTTTCTTGATCTAGATCGATCCAGAGAATCGATTCAAAGCCCATGAATCGAACATCCCTATCTTTGACACATTTTGAAGGACGAAGAAAACTGCAAAATATAATGAAAATGTTTGAACTATCTCACTAGTTATGAAATATTTCACATTTAATAATCTTTAGGACATCTACTAAACAGTATTTAGCACGGACTGGTGATTAAATGACATATCTAATGAAAGCACAGATAAATTCAGATATTTCCGCATAGAAGAATAAAGTGAATTGGTTATTTCTTTTCTTAACCTAAATGGATTGATAAATAATTTAAAAATAAAAAATAATGTTATGTGACAACAACAAACACATTATATTCGACTTGAGTTTTGATTGTTTATTCGCATGCTTCAAGCTTCATTTTGACTTAACTAAGCATTTAAACGCCGTTCTTGGCTTATCCCTAATAATGTATATGGGTGGTGGTAAATATTATTTGAACTGAGAGCTGTGGCTCAAAATATACACTGTAGTTTAGCTAGGGTTGGCATCCAACATATAATATAAATAAAGCCTTCCCTTATAAAATAAATGGTACAACACAAACGTATAGATTTGTTTATATCGTGTATACATCTTTGAAAATAATTTTCAAAATTGGCTACACTTAAGTATAGGCTTTATTCCTAAAAAAAAACACAAACTATTGTTAATCACAATAATCACCAGTGGCAGAGTGTGATCTTTCTTTATGGTGGGGCCAGGTTAAAACTTGATGGTAATTTTTTTTCACCGCGTGTTAACACATTAAATTAAATTCATTTAAGATCTCCTTTTTTTTAATCACTAGATTTAAAGAATCGCCAATTTCTTAGTTTTAACTGTTGCCCCTTGATGCCAGTTCATGAATACCAAAGTATTTTAAGCATTATATTACTCTTCCCTTTTTTTTGACGCTTGTTCATTGTGTTTTTGGAATAAAATTTTGAATGTAAAATCTATCTGTGATGCAATATTTACTCTACTCGCCAAACCCTTCCTCCTGCCCGGTTCACCGTGGTAACTCGCTGAACCTTCCTTTCTATCCTGTTCACCACGGCAGCTCGCCGAACCTTCCTTCCTGCCCGATTCACCATGGTAGTTCACCGAACCTTCCTTTCTGCCCAGTTCACCACGGTAACTCGCCGAACATTCCTTCTTATCCGGATCACCATGGACCTCTCCAAACCTTCCTTCCTGCCCGGTCCACCGCGGTAACTCAACGAACCTTCCTTTCTGCCCAGTTCACCACGGTAGCTCGCCGAATTTTCTTCCTACCCGGTTCACCAAGGTAACTCGCTGAACCTTCCTTCCTTCTCGGTTCATCACGGTAGCTCGCCTAACCATCCCTCCAAGTTTCCTCCCTACCGCACTCAAATGGGCCCTGCCAAAAAGGGTACGTGAATACTACGATCACTTATTATCAATCGGAGATGACGACATTCTTTGGTGCCTGAACGTGGGGCCCACTACACAGCTAGTGGAAGAACAGACGTTCTTCGGATCACCCCAAGACGACACCCCGCTACAACACACTTACGGGAGTGAATAAACATCCAGTGGCGCCCAATCTTACTCTCAAGATGGTCTTCACATAAAGCCAAAAGTGCACTGTCACTTCATTCACCCCAGAAGGGGACCACCACTACATAAATTGTGAGAGATGGCAGAAACTTTACCGCCATATCTGCCTTGGATGGGCGAATGAAGCAAGAGACACAACAGAAGTGGAATACATCTGCGCTCCAAACCGAACCCAACCACCATCACCACCCTGTGCCACAAATAACTGTTACGGTAAGAGCGACAATGATATTAGCTGTGAGAGCTGCTTTCTCACCTACCTTTACATCTGCTTGGGATGGTCCAACCAACCACGTGATCTCCCCAGCATCACCTTCCGCTGCCCTCCTTCCTGAATTAAACCTACAACCAGCTCCAGTACAAACACCAACGTCTGACATACGCTTTCTCACCAAATCCCATCCAATCAAACAATAGGTTACCCATACTCAGTGCCTGAATTCCACAGAAGAGGTCACGAAGCTTCCACCAGCTTCGTCCATGTCTGTACCACCTTGTTAGAGGCAGCTCATATTCCAAATCAAGGTTGGTACATATAGTCCATCACCAGTTTATGTCAGAAGCCACTCGTTGGTGGGACCAGTTTGGTGAATTTATCGGCACCTGAGAACAGTTCCAGACTCAACTCACCTCACGAGAGAAGTGAGATTTTTGAGTGGAATTTAGGAGTATCATTAAGTTAAATCGAAAATGTGAGGGGCGTTAATCATCAATTTTAAAGGATACGTTCTTGCGGACTTTTCAATTCAATGCCACTCACCCTTTACTTATTTCGTTCTTGCCAACAGTCAATAAAGTTTCTTTATCGTTTTATTATTTCAACTATTTATTATATAAAAAATTCAATAGGTATATATAATTTTAGTTTTTATCGATTCTCCATATATATATAAACTAAAATTATATATACCTATTGAATTTTTTATATAATAAATAGTCTATAAAGTTTCTTTATCTTTTTATTATTTCAACTATTTATTATATAAAAAATTCAATAGGTATATATAATTTTAGTTTATATACATATGGAGAATCGATAAAAACTAAAATTATATATACCTATTGAATTTTTTATATAATAAATAGTTGAAATAATAAAACGATAAAGAAACTTTATTGACTGTTGGCAAGAACGAAATAAGTAAAGGGTGAGTGGCATTGAATTGAAAAGTCCGCAAGAACGTATCCTTTAAAATTGATGATTAACGCCCCTCACATTTTCGATTTAACTTAATGATACTCCTAAATTCCACTCAAAAATCTCACTTCTCTCGTGAGGTGAGTTGAGTCTGGAACTGTTCTCAGGTGCCGATAAATTCACCAAACTGGTCCCACCAACGAGTGGCTTCTGACATAAACTGGTGATGGACTATATGTACCAACCTTGATTTGGAATATGAGCTGCCTCTAACAAGGTGGTACAGACATGGACGAAGCTGGTGGAAGCTTCGTGACCTCTTCTGTGGAATTCAGGCACTGAGTATGGGTAACCTATTGTTTGATTGGATGGGATTTGGTGAGAAAGCGTATGTCAGACGTTGGTGTTTGTACTGGAGCTGGAGAATCGATAAAAACTAAAATTATATATACCTATTGAATATATATATATAACAAATTAACGATATTTTAATATTTAACAAAAAAAAAAGTGGAGTGTATGGGTACGGATTTGAGCATCGTCCCCTTTTTACTTAACCTTTCTAACCTTTCATGCGCAAATGAATTAAAATTTCGAACAATAGTGGTCAAATAAAAACTTGTTGTTTAGGCCATTCATCTGTATTTTGATTTTAGTGAGATGTTTGAATATTTAATGAAACTATATTAAATAGGCCTAAAAATTCTTATATTACCATTCGATTTGCCGTTTCCTTGTAAGTATAGATGGTAATAGAAATTTCTTAATGATTTGCCGTTTTGAGAAAATAAAGTGTTTTATTTGTATCGGTTCTAGAGCACTATTCCTAAATTAACACTAGAATGCTAAATTTCTGTGTGAGATATGAATGGTAAACACTTGTAAATTGTACTACTTTACATTTTATTATATTGAGAACCTAATTTTATAACATTATTGACAAAATGAAAACTATTCTCAACTACTTCTGAAAACTGAAAAATGACACGGAATTGAACCCAAGATATTTAGCTTACTACACCAATACTCTGGTCACTGAGCTATCCAGAAATTGTCCCGTGCTCAGGGTCATTCTTCCCTCATATTTTAAGGCAAAGTCTATGATTGACGTATGGAAATCGTCCGCTACAAATGTGTTATTTAATTAAGATCAAGAGCTATCAGATAACACAACCACCTTCGACCCGGTAGTTGGCTTATTGCTGTCACTTGTACAATTATTATAATTGTAATGGATCGCATATTTAAGAATCAAATAGCCAAAGCTATTATATGAGTGAAGAATAACTCTGGACATAGGGCGATTCCTGGATAGCTGAGTGTTTTGAGCATTGGCGTACTAATCCGAAGGTCCCGGTGTCGATCCCCATTTACAGGTGTCATTTTTAAGTTTTTAAAATATATCTAGATGGAGTAATTCTCACTAAAAGCATAAATAATAGCTTTGGCTATTTGACTCTTATTTTCAACTAGTTCTAATGGTTTTGTTTTTTAATGTCTTTTTTTCACAGCTTCATCACATGATGTACAGGATGTTGCACTGAATTCTCTACAGATGGCACGAGAACAGTGGCTCCAAAATATCTTAGTCATGCACCCTTGGTTTCATTGTAGGTTTCAATTATTTTGGAATGTTTATTTTTCTGACTTATTTCCATGTTTTCGTGTGTAATAGGATGATATATTACGATTGGTTTTTTTTTAGTTTGTAAGATACCAATGTCACTACATTAGTAAAATGTTTCATAAATGCTAAACACTCATACCTTTTACAACTGAGATTCTCCTAGAACACAAACAAAGCAAGTAACAAAGGAAACACTATTCACTATAGCAGTGATTCGCAACATTTTTTGTTTGGAGGAACCCTTGCGAGAAGAGGATGGTTTGGCTTGCCGCTTCTATCCCAGTTGACTCGTCACGACAAGGCTCCACGCCACAACAACATCGCGGTATGACTCATTTCAGACTGACCTGAGGGATCATAGTTTGCTGCTCACCTCTAATTGTTTCTCGCCCAATAAAATAATAAACAGTCAATATGCGCAGGCTGGGTGCGCACTGACAGCTGTGATTGAAAGATAACGGAACTATTGTTCGGCGCACGTTTGAATTATGCCTAGACTGTGTGAGCATGTTCCAGAACAGTGCTGCCCTCCTTAACCCTCTACCCATCCTTGCTTCCCGCGCTTTGAGAACACATTACCCCAAGCGTGTGTATATAATAGTAGAACTCTGTAGTTCCAGTACTCATTGCACTACAATCGCTAGGTGAGGAACTTTGGTCTTGGATAGATTTAGCTCGGTTTATTTCTAAATTATGTTTGGCATTAATCATTCAAAATTACCGTTTGGGATGTTATATTATAAATCTAATCATTATTTATCTATAGCGGGTCTCCTGAATTTCGCTTAAAGAGTATGGCTAAACGTTATAATGTTGCACGGTTGGACCCAAAACATTTGTCAGATAGGGAAACTTTTATCCGCTTCACGGATGGACTTATGTTTTAGAGCACCACCATTTTTGGTCCTGTGTTGCATTGGGCTGTATTATATTGTAAC
Organism: Timema poppense; assembly: GCA_902141375.1. Taxonomy (NCBI): domain Eukaryota; kingdom Metazoa; phylum Arthropoda; class Insecta; order Phasmatodea; family Timematidae; genus Timema; species Timema poppense. The sequence goes on along the minus strand of CABFOV010002874.1, from coordinate 58,583 downwards.
TTTTCCAAATCCTATGTTTTAATAGTATGCCACGTGCTATTAATTGGAAGTTATTTGTTATTGTTAAACATCGGAGATTTATTCTTTATTGGTTAAATCAGGGGCCGCGAGTCAGTGTGCTTACTCTTTTAACTCTGGTTGAAATGTTTAACGTTAGTTTTCCTAACTATAACGAATGTTTCTATTTTTGTTGTATATTTCTATTACGCCCATTAATGGCTGCTAAGTATTATTTTATTTAAAACATTTTGTCTATTACTCTGATAAATAGAGAGTCGCCGATGGCGACTAGCTAATATCTTTTTTATATTACCATAGTCTAGCGTTTACTATCGCCATCTTTCTTTATTATTGTTATCTCTACCAAATTTGTGCGAAGGTCAATTTAACCGTAATTGTTTAAATTGTTTTTTTGGCCATTTATGAAGTCAAAGAGGCGTCCCGCATATTTGTTGTGTTATTGTTACGCTTCGGCCATTGTTTATGGATACAGCGCCTAACGCTGGGCATGCCTTATCTCTCATAGAGCCTTTTTTGTCATGTTGTTGAATAAAAATAAAACTCTTTTCTAACCAACCTGTTTGTTATTTATTGGTATAAGAATACAAATGTTCTTTTTTAAGCCTACACACACTTTATATTCTAGGAAAAAAAATCCAAGGTTGGCATGCTATCAAGTTTATTTAGATTAAAATTGGGTCTGGAACACAGTTTGTCATTTTTAGATGACATGTTTTAAATAGAATTTATATATATTAAATATATTGTCATATTGTGGCAATTTGGTATTATATAAACAAGGATGTTTAGAATAATTTTCCGCCAACAACAAAATCACATCCGAAGACCATGTCGGCACCATTTCTATTATTTACTCTACACATAGTCTGAGCGGGCATTGATTGGTCGAATTACACAAACTAGTGTCGGAACTAGTACGAAAATAGCGCATGTTCTATCCTCACAACTAGTATGGTAGCCAGTACCAAGTGGCAGAACCAGTATACTTTTTCTGATTCACACGACGCTAGATGATGACGTACTAGCTAGTGCTAGCCAGCACACTGGATTTCAAGTACTAGCTAGTGTCGTGTGATACGGACTTAACACTAGCTAGTACGTCATCATCTAGCGTCATGGGAATCAGAAAAGGTATATTGGTTCTGCCTCTTGGTACTGGCTGTGAGGATAGAACAGGCGCTATTTTCATACTAGTTCCGACACTATTCTGTGTAATTCGACCAATCAATGTACGCTGAGACTGAGTGTAGAGAAATGGTATAAATGGCGCCAACATGGTCATCTGATTTGATTTTGTTGTTGGCAGAAAATTATTCTAAGTATCCTTGTTTATACAATACCAAATTGCCACAATATGACAATATATTTAATTAAATACATGTCATCTAAAAACGACCAATTGTGTTTCAGACCCAATTTTATTCTAAATAAACATGATAGCATGCCAACCTTGGGTGGTTTTTTTTAAGAATATAAAGTGTGAGTTGGCCTAAAAAAAATAACATTTGTGTATCAAGGATACTGTACTTAGACACTCATGGGCTCAGGGGCCTCTGACCAGATAATAAATAAATTAATACAAATTTAGGGAGATACTAAAAGTTAGTCTCACCCCAAATGTATTCTACCTAACCTCCGAATGTATCTTTTTAGCATCTCGAGACCATTATTTCGTCTTTACAGCCAGTCCCGTGCCCATATTCTTTTCCTACGCTCCCTCTCATAATTTTCAATATCATTATTAATAATTAATGCAGCTGCTGCACCCAAAATTAATCTGACGTTCAATAAATAATTGCACTAGAAACCAGTACCAAACTAGCAACGTGTGAATACTCTAGTCTCGTTTCTATTGTACTAGCTAGTATAGAGATATCTAGGCGTTAGCTAGCACATTTGATTTCTAGTACAAGCAAGTGTCGTGTGATAGTAGTTTTACCCCTATAGAGATCCCAAACCAAGATAACCACCACCACACCCATAGTACAACACAGATTAATAATTCTCGCGCCAGTTTACGGAATCCGAATCGGCCTGCACTCTGGACGGTTATACTCTATGAACTTTGGTCCGACAAAAGCTTGAAAATTTCAGCCACAGGATGTCCATCTAGTTATATAATAAAAGCCATGAGTGGAGTTATCTGTGAGCTGTAGGGCCACCTGTTTATGTGTCATACTCCTGTCAAGTGTGATGGTATTGCTCAACAAACAAATTCTGAGTAGCCCTAGGCAGGATTACTCATTTACATGATAACTTTTTACTTCACGAATTGAAAGTGTGGCTTTCTCATTCACTTAGCACTTTTTGTTAGAGTTTCATAGTGCAACTTAATTTAGAGTCTTCAAATATGGCAAACTTTTCTTCGCCTATGCCGAGTCGTGATTTTTTGTGGGATGTCTTTCAAAGGTGAGAAGTATTTGATAGACTACCTCGCAGCGTTATTAATTACATAAGATACAAAACACATCAACCAATAAAATAATTAGATTGGTTGTTTAATAACTAATACGTGTAGGCTATATCAGAGTGCACACATTTGACAACTTTGTATGGAAATAATTTGTCTAGTTTCTAAATGTAGTAAACCATCGAAAATGTTACTGTAACTTAACTTTTTATCGACTTAAAAGCTTAAGTTAAGCTTTGTTGATTAATATTTTAATTATAAGTTAAACTCTATTATTTTTATCAAACTATAACTATCAGATTCATAGCCTCTTTATTATTACTTCTTGCCAAAAGATACAATTTTAAATGGAAAGAATTAGTCTATATGAGTGTATCCGGCTAATCTGCTCGATATTTTATTTAAATTTGAATAGAATAAGCTTTTTTTTATTATCAACATAAGCTACAAGACTATTTTTATCTAATTAGTATGATTAAATATAATATATTTAGGCCATTCTCAAATTGAGGGACAATTTACCTCTCCTACCTATAAATAGGCAATGTTGTTATTTTTAAAACAAGCAACAACAACAAAAGTTTAAAAATAGAAAGTGTATAAAACTTGATGGAAACATTTAAATATGATATTAAAAACAAATTAGACCAAATAATTATTAAAAGTCCCTTTCATCACTTTGCTAACTGTCCCCACCTCTCAATTTCGAAGTTTGAAGCTCTATACAAAAATAAAGAAAAATAGTAAAAAATATATAACCATAGTAAAATATTTCTTTAATACTGTTATTTTCATTTGAAAAATCCATTTCAATAAATTATTCGTGAATTATGACATTTTACACACTGGACAAACACAATATTTTGAATTTGGCACTACAACCTTCCAGAATGCTTCACTGTTCCCCATTTGCTGTAGTGTGTTGTTATCCTATAATTAGCAGTTCTTATTATTTCATTAGTTAAAAAGTGTATTTAATATTATTCAGTTACTGATGAAAATTCAGGTAAATAGTATAGAGTATGTTAATTGCAAATCACTTCACTAACGTTAATATCATTTGGAGTTTTTGAAATAACTAAGCCAATACCAGTTCACTCTAAGTCCACCAAAAACATCACTTTACTAGCTTTGCTTGGTGACAAAAATGGTTTATTCACCTCACAAGACCAGTTAGGTGACAAAACTAATGATAGTCATGTAGCTCACGTTAGTAAAGTGAAATTTTCAGTGTAAATGCCGTTTTCCCAAACATTACTTTGGTAATGCCTGCATCACTTCACTAACGACAGTAAAATCACTTATTTCTCATTAACAGTCTTAGTAAAAAAAAATATTAAATATTATTAACATTTGAGAAAAACATAGATAAGAAATGAGAAATGTAAAACTTAGTTTTCTTTGGATTTTGGAAAATTTAACATCACTAACACATGAATTTTGTATGATTCTTCACCTACAAACTCCTAATTCCAATAAATTAAGGGAAATGTATCCTCTTTTTATATTATTGTTAAAAAAAATTATTGTATACTTATGGTATTAAAAAATACATACAGTAGAGTCTTGCTTATCCGACATAAATGGGCTGGCAGAACTTTGGATAAGCGAAAATGTTGGATAATTGGGAGGAATTAAGAAAAAGTCTATTAAATGTCAAACCACGTTCTTATTTTACAAATTAAGCAACTAAACATCACTTTTACATCAAATCAAGAGAAAAAAAAAATCATTATATGGTAAAATTATACAGTAATTTATTTAAAAATTTAGCACCAAGTTTGTATTGAAGTTAACATTAAAAATTGACTGCAAATAAATATAGAATTGCATGAAATAAACTTAAAGTAACAGCATTGTCAGAAGTTTAATCCACAAAATGTTAAATCCTTTGAAGATTTAAAAAATTGTGTGAGGCTAGTCTACTTTCCCGGGGATTGCTGTTTCTTTGCTACCAAGTCTCACCATCTTTGCAGCTTGATTATGTCAATTCCCAACGCATCTTCTTGTTGCTCAACGTATTTAATGGCGGTTTCTAAAACCTTAACTTCATCGTTTTGTGAGATTCTGAGAGGCTTGTGGATATTTATTTATTATTTTTAATCTTTAATACAACTTTAACAATAATAAAGATGTGTATTTTAATAGGAAAGTGTGGGAATTATATATATTTATTTACATGAAGTATTTACCTATTTATTAACTTTAAGTCCAGTGACGTCAACAACAAAAAATATATAAGATAAGTGATAAATGAATTGTGGACTTGCTCAGACAAAAAAAAAATTGGTCGCAATAGTTGGGTTCACAAACAAATTTACTTTTTACTACAATTATCTTAGGGTAAAACAAACATAATATTACAAAAACAAAAATTGAGAACGGGATTCTCTCAGGACCTTTGGGTCATGTTGGAAAAAATATTCCTTTACTGTTTAAGTGGACTTATTGAACGAGCAACTATTTAATAAACAATTGGAAATCCTTAAATATATATACTGTGTACTTTTATAGGCAATTTCCTCAATGAGGTTGGTCATTGAACACTTAAAATAATTAATACTGAATTAGGTCCTTGCATTTGTCAAAGTTGTTACTTTGGCCAAATTAAAATCTCTTTCTAGAGTCAATGTCGAAACAGAAAAAATACATCTACAAAAAAAATTCTAATTACAGTTAATTAAGCTAAAATTAATATTAACCTTTGAACTGTTAAACGTTCAGTGAAGTCTGGTCGAAATTGTAGTATAAAACAAAGGATGAATCACAATTAAAGTTTGGGTTGATATCATCTTATGTTGATGGCGTCTTGCATGTAGTCTTCGGCGTTGAGGATGTTAGATGTTAGTGAATCAGACAGTCTCACTTATAAGTCCTGGTCTTGTTCTGGAAGTTATTAAAAATGTCCCCAGACATTGTACTTTCTTTTACTGACATAATTGTGGTGTAATCGGCACTAATACAACTCTGCCACTATCACAAGACTTTCTTCACGAAAAAACTTTTTCTTCCATTCACATCTCTTTTCCTTTTCAACAATGCCCAGCCTCACTTCTTCCTGCATCTCTCCCCTGCCCCACTGCTGGAGTAAATTTCTTTCTTCCTCGTATAGTGCAGCCATTATGAGTCTCTTAGAAGACAACAATAAAATTACAACTGATCAGAATGGTTTTTATAGCGGGGACGGAATATCCAGACAGAAACTCCAGTAAAAAAAAAAATCTTGATCAGATAAATGTATTGGCATCATTATTAGGTGTTTCCTTCGACACAATGCAATGTCTGTTGAAAATAATAAGTTTTAAATAAATAATCACTTAAGAATAAATTAAAGTTAAATAAAATATAAATTGACAGAATTAAAATTCTTACAGGTTCAACAGTTGATGCTTGATCATAAATTTCATTGCCGTTGCTATTGACAAGAGCAATGATTGATTTCTTCATCAGTTATTTCATACCGATCGTCTTCATTCATCCAACTTTCAACATCTTGTGAATATGCATTCTCACATTCAGGAATATGTTGGACTAAGTGTAGGATACTTTATTCAGTTTCATCTGTGCTTTCTGTTTCCATAATTTCAGCTTCATCTTTGCCTAATATCTTATTCCACGATTCAACAATTGTTAGAGCCCTAAGGTCAGCCCAGGCCTTTGCAACCAAATAAGCATCCTCTACATTGATATGTTTCAATCAAGTCTTGCCCTTCTTCGATTTCTTCTATTGACAATAGCTTCCTGTGATAGTTCCTTTTTAGCATTTCCAAAATGGCCTGACCCATCAGTTGGCAGAAACATATCCTTAATGTCCTCATTTTGAATCTCCTCTGTATCAGGGTGCGTTGGGGCTTTGTCTAGCAAGCAACAAAACTGCTTTTCTGGGGAGGTTATTTTCTTTCAAAAATTTCACCCTGGAATGAACAAATTCCTTAAAAAACCAATCTTTGAAAATGTACCTGCTCGTCCACATAATTTTTTGATTGTAGTATTTTACAGGAAGAGCGTTTTTTGAAATTGTTTTAAAGGATATTGGGTTTTAGGACTTCCCAATCATTGCGAGGTCCATTTTGTGGTTTGCTGTAGCAGTGTCGCTTGTTAAATTCTCACTCTTTGGTTTACTACGCTTATAGCCAGGGGCTACTGCTTCAGTTCTGGCTGCAAGACTCTTACTAGGTAACATTTGGTAATCAAGGTCTGACTCATCACAACTAAATATTTGGTCACCCGTTAGGCTTTAAATTTCAATAAATCTTGAAGTTTTTTCTTGAATGTCTCAATTTCTTGAAAATTTGATTACAGTTTCTCACCACAAACACATAACTGACAGATTACATTATGTTTTTTCCATATTTCAAGCCAACCAACGTTTGCTATAAAATAGGCCCTGAAATAGGCACACCTTTGTCTCTGAATTGTGTGAACCAAATGTACAAAGCCTCCCTAACTTTTTCATAGTCACACTTTTTCACCATTTTTCTCTCTTTTAGTGCACCATCCGTAACTCTCGAGCAACACCATTTTTCTAGTTCCAATCGTTTATTTTTCTAGTCTCCTACTGTTATCCATCCAACGCCATAGTCATCAGATACCTTCTGCTTTGTCCAGTCTTTAGATTGCCTCAATTTTTCTTCCATTGGTAGAACAACTTTCTTTCTTTTCGTTGCCATACTCATATTTCAGTAAAAACTTCTTTACAACACAACTATGTTACTTACGTTAACACACACACACACACACACACACTTAAACACTGCACAGTAACATACAGTAAATCAATCTGCATACAATAACAAACTGCACTGACCGACCATTAGGAAGGGTGAGACATGACCGACACGTGTGTGCCTCTAGTGCACAGTCGGGGCAACTGAGTGGTTGCTGTACACTCAGGATCAGACAAGTGGCATTTTTTTAGGGGCATTGGATAAGACGGAAAGTCAGTTAAACAAGACTCTACTGTATTTTATTTGGACTTTAGAGATTATAACATTTTTATGTGCATCTGAAACAGCATTAGCAAAGTGGTGGATTATGGGTATCCACTTTGGTAAAACCAAAAAAAACAATGAAATTGTGAAATCAAGTTCTGCTGGCATTAAATTACTTAATTATTTAATACATTTTGTGTAATCTGACAATAAATTGTACTTTTCTTGAAATGTTTATTTTTGTTTTCCTATTTGTCCCTCAATTTGAGAATGACCCATATCTTTTAGTTTATTAGGGTTTTTCATGTTGGCAAATATATAGATCTACAGTTATTGTTTTAATACATTTTTGTCGCATAGTTCCTAATTGAGTTCATGTAAGAGGGTTAAATAAGGATAGTTTGATTGGGCCTAATGTTAATTCACTAAAATATCTAAGCCTATAATCTTTGTTGGATAAAGGGAATTAAAGAAATAACCTAATGTCCCATTTGCAAGATTTGTGCTTGGTAAGGAAAACAAAGCAAGAATTTTCTGTAGACTTTTGCGTCTCTAGATACCCTGTGAAATTTTCTAAATTATTATTTAAATATTCAACACATAGATGGAGCTGTTGTTTTATTTTGTATCTATTATTAATTATTACAGTGTTAAGTAAAAAAAAATATTTTTAATATCTTTTTAACGACAGTGTACCTAAAGGTTCTTGACCCTTCATACTTGACAATACAAACCAAATATTTATTTCTGGATTATAAGAATGTCAATAATTATTTGTTAGTAACTCAAGGGATAGTATGATTCATATAAATGTTAGCAAATGTTTATCTGTTTCATATAACAACAAAAAATGCACTTGTTATTAATTAATAGACTACCACTTCAAGAACTAGCTAATAATATCAATTGTAGCCGATAGTTCAGTGGTCAGAGTCACAGTTCACGCTTGTTCCTGCAGGAGAGCTACAATTTCATATTCCACAACTTGAGAGATTTTACCATATAGGAAATGTATTCCTATATGCTCACGAGTATTATCTTTATCACCTCGTCCTACTACCTGTTCAGGGTGTACAAATATATGATTACTATAATGGAGTATGGATGAGGAAGGAAGCATTCTAGAGGCCATCTACCTACATTTGTGTGGAAGGAAAGTGGGAGATCATTTAGGAAAAATCACTCACTAGAGTCTACTGAGTGGACCCAATGAGGATTCAAATACTAATCTACCTGCATTTAACAGGCCAATCTAACCCAAGAGTGGCGCCTTATCTATCATTTGGCTACTGAAGTAGGACACAAGTATTAAATGACATAAAATTCAAAAATACTATCCTTTCTGGTGCTTGGGAGGATTACAGACCATGAGAGGGTAAAAAAAATACACAATTAATAATGTGATGGTACCAGATCTTCTCACCACAACTTTAAACCTGAGTGGTGGTTCTTGGTAGCAACTTCTTTGAGTGACTAACATGGGCTCTTTTTATAGAAGTGGGGTAAGTCATAGCCGGTGGCAATACCATCACAGTGCGCTCCGACTTAACCCTTGTCTCAGAGCTGCATTTTCACGAAAAATATTCATTGTACTCATAACATGAATAGAACATTTCTTGTTGTAGATTTTGTTTCAAAATTTTTTCTATACCAGATTATCTGCCTAAAAATTGAAGATTTCAGTAGACAAATAAGCTTAATCATATTTGGGGGTGGTTTTAATAACCTCAAGGGGTAAGCTACCAATCTGGGTGAGAGAGCTTTCTTTTATTTTATTTATAATAAATACCTTCAACAATGCTCCTGCCAAGTTTCAAAACTTATGAATCTTTTTGTTACCTAATAAAACCTAATTTCACTGGACTAATATGTATAGTAGTTTTCTTAGTAATAAAGTAGATAGAAATCGCCTTAGAAACTGGTCACGCTCATCTCTCATGGTGATCCATTCCCTTAATTATATTGTTTTTATTTTTATATTCAGATATTTAACTACGAGACCTCAAGTTGAACCTTTAGTTACTTTGGGTTTGAATCACAATCAATTAGTTATCTTTATTTTAAATCTTAAATTTAAAAAATTGAATTATTATTGGCATTAGTACTTATTATATTGAGCATTGGCCTATAAGATTTTTATAAAGTTTCTAACCAAGATATCATTTTGGCAAGAGGGGTAAGTCATAGCCGGTGGCAATACCATAACAGGCACTTATAAATAACAGTGTGCTCCAACTTATTTATATATATATATATATATAGAGAGAGAGAGAGGTGCTTTCTGAGTAATGAGACAAAAACTAGCTTAGGTAAACTATATCAGGAACCATCTAGTCTCTCGTTGTCTACCTTCCTAACCACTTGACCATAGGCCTGATGCATCTTGAACACTTGAACATGACTGTACATCTTGGAGTTGCTTAAAACACAAATTGTTACTAAGAACAAAATTAATGGTTTTTTATTCCAGGGTAGACAAAGACCGGAGTGGCTACATCTCCGCAGATGAGCTGCAAGTGGCACTATCAAATGGAACTTGGACCCCGTTTAATCCAGAGACGGTTCGACTAATGATAGGTAAAATTTCAGTTAGTTTTCAAATCCTTTCACTGTTATTCTTTCATGCTCAGAGGAGGAAAGTATGATTCACACTTTAATTAATCATTGAGAAAAACAACTGGCTTTAGTTGCTTCTAAGCAGAAATACATGTTGTACAATGATACCTACTTTGCAGTGCAACTATAACACCTTACTATAATATCTTGTTTTCAAGTGATTAAACAGATCTGTCAAACAGGTGTCTCCGAATCTGTGGTGCTCACACCTCCTGGGCAGGGATTCTCAGCCAGCTTCAAGACTTTTGGGGAGGGAGGGATATTAAGATAAAATACAAACAACAAAAATATTACTACAAAATAAGGAAAATAAGGAAACAGAAGAATTTTTTTTTTTTTCCTCTCTCTGAATTGCATGTACCACCATTAGGCAAGATATCAAACTTTTGTGCTCTAAGTATCAATCGCAAATTTAACTACCATTTTCCTACTGATGACTGTACCGTTCATAATTACATTGTGCTGGGCTAGTGTACTTGTTTATTGATTTCTAAAACCATTACTTATAGCTATAATTATGTATTTATTCAGTTTTTTGCTATTAATATTTTTCATTTAAATTGGTAAGGGAGTGGGTAACATTTAAAAATAATTAAATAACTAACGAATTAAAACATTGTTCATTGTTTAATTACCCACTCCAGTGGCCACACACTCATGTTAGACTAGACCTTTTTTAAGTCCTGGATTAAAAAATATATATATATATTTGATTATAACATAGAAAAAATTGGTTTTATAAAAATATATTTCAAATAAAAGATTTTTTATATTTAATGGTACTAACTCTTTACAATAATAAGTTATTTCATATCTTAACTAGTTACGAAAAAATTATTAAAACTGAAAAATGTATCCCATGTTAAGTACCCTTAGTCATTTTCAAGGGAAAATGAGAGTTGCTATCTTTATTATAATGATAAACAGTGTCTACAAATTAAATTTAATCAAAATCAATGTTTTCTCTTTTTGCCCATAAGTAAACAACCCTTAAATTTATGGTTAGGTATCTTATTCCAAAAATCTGTTTGACCTTATTAAAACTCCAGATATTAAGTCTTAGTCCGATTGGTAAAATAGTTTCAGCTCTAGCTTGAGGTACAGACAGACGGCATTATGAAAACCACTTCTTTTTGTTTCAGGGGGTCATGAAAAGTCCACATTAAATCAAAATCTTGAGTTTAATTATTTTTTTATGATCACAATACTTTTTCCTTTAGGTTTTGAGAGAAAATAAAAATATAAAGAATAAAATGCTCATGTAAATTCTATCAGGGGTGTTATGAAATTCTAATCCTCTTCACAAGGGTGTTGCGAACCTAGAAAGGTTGAAGATTTCTGCTAAAGGGGTAAATGAGGTACCACTGAATTTAATTTTAAATCATAAAATATTTTACGATTGTAGGTCAGATAAACAAATATGTAGATCTTGATTTAATATCTTGTATTTTGATATACCCTGTTTACCTATGTCAGAGCTTTGTTTAGCTGATCATTGATCACTTATGTTTCATTAAATGGTGAAATCATTTGTATTTTACTAGATCATATTTTATTTTATGAAAAACTGGAAGGGTTTGTTTACATCAAGGCCCCAAAAGAGTTATACAACTGCTGAAAGCTTAGGAAACCTAAATACCAGTGTTTGTATAAAAAGTTAGTGAAAAACTCATTAGAGAAATATACACCAAATCTTAATAATTATTAATTTAACTGATTAGCACCAGTACATACATACATACTGGTCTGTGTGTGTGTGTGTGTGTGTGTGTGTGTGTGTGTGTGTGCATGCACAAATTACTCGACTCGGTATCATTTTCATAATTTCCGAAAAATAGCTCGGTTCCTGATGGTTGAACTACTAACTACTTTGATTGCCTCTTCTAACTTCTTACGCTTGTCTAACAAAGGCTTCTGGCTAAAATATAAAATGATCTGATAACTATTTTCTAATAGGCCTATCTCCCTTATGTATTCGAACGCTATCCCTGAATTTGAGTTTTGAATGATATCCGACTCTTGTTGAGATTGAACCAACGATCCTTCAATTTTGACTACTAGATTTACTCTACAAAAAACATAATTAATTAGTTACATCAACAACAATAACGGTGACCTGGCGTCTAGGGGTTAAGGTGTCAGACTTCTATGCTGGCGGCCGGGGTTCAATCCTCGGTCCCGGCAAAGATTTATCTGATTACCAAACCCTTCCTTCACCTCTGACAAGACATCTTGTGAATGTGAGGAATGCCAGGCCTCCACCGTGGTTCGGAT